>CAJQZJ010033828.1:3638997-3660073 GCA_907164525.1 Lophiomys imhausi | reverse complement strand
TTCCTTCCTTCCTTCCTTCCTTCCTTCCTTCCTTCCTTCCTTCCTTCCTTCCTTCCTTCCTTTCTTTTTTTAATGCCATTCTAAAAATGTAGTGACCATTCCCACCATGTCTGCTACTCTATGAACTGATTGCCTAGAGCTTCTGGAAAAGAGGCTTACGCTTTGCCTTTGTCTCCCAATGGGTCTAAGTCAGCAGAATGGCTCTGAGGCCTCTTGTTGGATGGCAGGTGGCCTTCTCCTCCTTGTGCTTTCTCACATGGTCTTTGCTCTAATGCTCAGTGTATCTTAAGTGATCTTCTGCTAAGGCCAAAGGTCAGGTTAACCCTCCCCAGTGACTTCTTTGAGGATTCTATCTCTGAATACAGATACATTCCCCAGGCGATGGGGGTGCTTAGAATCTCAGAGTGTTCATTTTTGGAAAGCCACTCTAGCTTTTAATATCCTACATACTTGATACCATATCGTAGTTGTGACATTGTTGGAATTTGTACTCAAGGTCATTGTGCTAGAGTATTTTTACTTTACGTATAATTTCAATTTAATGCAAGGATTTTTATCTAGAGCTGATGGACTCTTTGGGTTCCATAAACATACTAAACATACACACCAAGACTTACTGTGTTGCGCCAGCATTTCCATCATACTTTGCAAGGGTGTAGACCTTAATGGTTTGAATATGATTTGTCTCCTCAGATACTCATGGTGGGATTTAATCCTCATTGTGAGGTATTAACAGGGTGGAAAGATAAACTGTTTATGGTGTTCAGAGATGGGACCCTTGGCAATTGATTCAGATAGGACAAGGTCATTAGGCCAGAGCCCCCTTTATGAAGTGAGAGAGAAATAAGGTGACACACACATACACACTGCCATCTCCCTTTGCACATGGGTCTCTGTCATGATATGATGAACCCAAAGCCATGCGGTTTCAGCCTTCACACTGTGAGCTAAATAAACACTGCTTTCTTTGGAAGTTGTCAGCCTGTGGTATTTTGTTATAGTAACAGAAGATGGATCAATGTGCTTATACAGAGGTTCTCTTTTGGTTTTTGTTTTGTTTTATTTTTTGTTCATTTCACAGTGTCTTTCCTATAGACGAATCAGCTTGCTCTTCAAACATGAGGAAAATTCGATCCTCAGAACCATGTGATAATCAATGTAGAGTGGTGGTGCATGCTTATAATCCCAACCCCAGGCTGTTAGAGAAGAGATACCTAGCATGTTGTGGCCAGTTAGCAGAGCCACCTCTATTCGTTCAGGCCAGTGAGGAGCCCTACCTTAAAAACAAGATGGCTAGCTCCTGAGGAACAGTAACTGAAGTTATCCTTTGGCCTCAGCATGCATGTATGTACACGTGTGTGCACATGTATGTGCACCTGCATATACAAGAACATGTGAACACATATACATTCACATACATTAGCACTTCAATGTCTCTGTACTTAACATACTGATATACAGCATTGTGCAGATTTTCCAGTGAACCATATACTATTTTAGGTATCTTTCAAGTATGAACTAATTTTCTGCTCATAGGCAGCCACGGTAGAGGTGATATTTACAGATGGAAATGGGTAGACAAAGGTTAAATGGACAATAAGGTTAGCAAATGACAGAGCCAGTCCACTAACTCCTGATTTCAACTGACTCTCATCTCATGTATGAGAACTCAGTGATGTTCTTTACATCCATGGTCTTCATGGTTGTTTATTTATAACCCGCATTTTTACCCACAGCCTGCGTCCATTCGAAACCCACATGAAAGCTTTGGCAACACAAGCATATTACCTTTGTTGTTAGAGTTTGTACTGCCCACTTCCTCTCTGTCAATACTTTGTTTTGTATAATCACACTCCTGAAATTAAACTCTTCTGACTAGAGTGTATAGAAAATGGTAATTGCTTCTGAACCGAATACAAAACATTAGTATTTCAACAATGCAAAGAGCAATCTTCAACACTTTATCAGGTTTTATGATGTGACAGAACCATTTTATATTGACCTGATATTTTGAAGGGGATGAAAAAACATTCTTGGACAATTTACTTTCCCTTAGGCTTTGGAAGTTTATTGTCTCCCTGTACCTGTAGTTTATTTTTGTGTGGGGGTTTACAGGGGAAAAAAAGTGTGTCTATGTTACTGTGCCCAGAGATTTGCCCTGTCATGAATCCCTAAATAACAGACTAAGACCTTTATCTATGTTGTATTTACATTGCATTGGTATTATAAGTAATCTAAGAATGATAACAGCACACTGGGAATATCTGCAGATACATGAAAATACTCAGCCCTGGGAAGGGACTTGACTATCCTTAGACTTTGGTCTTTGGGGATTCTGGGACCTGTTGGGGAAGGTCTAATAACATTGCTTCTGGTAGGCTGATTTCAATGCTGAGATCTGGTTACTGCCCCTTCTGAGGCATTCTCATGATTGGTTAATAAAAGTCGCTTATGGCCAATTAACTGGGCAGAAAAAGTATGGGAAGGTGGGACTTCCTGAGATTAAAACACGAACCCTGAGTTTTACAAAGAGGAATTGCTCATTCTGCCAGGAGACATGGAAGCAGACAGACATGTCTTGAGAACTCTGGAAGATAGTAACAAGCACACGGCAGTTTGGGATTAGGTGGTCCAGGTAAATTTAGATTAGCTAATTGAGAACCCAATGTGGGGTGCCACATGAAACTGCAATTTAATTATTTATTAATAAGTATAAGCTGTAAGATTAGGTGGCCTGATTTGTCCTGGGGAAAAAGCCCTGGACCAAGGGTGGCCTGCACCACCTGTAACCTAAACTCTGTTAATTAACATAAATTGTTATATTAGGCAGGTCAAATTTCCAGTGACTTGGTGGGAGCTTGGTAGGAGGCCGATGACCCTGGATTGCTTGGACTGATGGCCTATAAATTGCCACAGTCCTTTCCCCAATAATTAAATACACCAAGCCTTTTTAATGTTTCGAAGCTTAGCCCTTAGCAGGGCAGGCTCTCAATTAGCTAATCTAAATTAACCCAGATCACCTAATCCCAAACTGCCATATGCCTGTGATTACCTTCCAGCATTCTCAAACATGGCTATCTGCTTCCATGTCTCCTGGTGGAATGAATTAAACCTCTGTGTAAAACGCAGGGTTCCTGTTCTCAGGAAGTCCCACCTTCCTATACTCTTTCTGCCCAGCTAATAGGCTATCAGCGACTTTTATTAATCAATCAAGAAAATGCCTCAGAAGGGGTGGTAGCCAGATCTCAGCATTGAAATCAGCCTATCAGAAGAAATGTTATTAGACCTTCCCCAACAGGAACCCAGTTTCCTTGGATGCTGACAGAGTGTAGTACTGTTAAAAAGATTCTTCAAATAAAATGTTCTGTCATTTCTAGGTTTACATTAAAGAAGCAATTTCACCTCCAGAGTCCTGGGGTGAAGCCACACAGTTCCTCAGTTGGCTGCCTTCTCTCTACTTACTTTTACCTGTTAATGCTAGACAAAACAAGAAGTGCCTTAATCTCCTGAATTAAAGGTTGACCAGCTAGTGAAACACAAATCTAAATACTTTATTTCTGAAATTTGAAGAATTTTGCACTCTATTAGTTTTTTAAAAAAAAATTATACATGTAGCCATGAAATATTACAATTTTGTAATTAGTGTTTATTCGGATACCCTTTTGAAACTATACATGTGGGTGAACAGATGTTTTCTAAGGCATAGTATTACATTTCTGTTTTATCTAGAGACTGTAGCAGGGCTCCTTAAGTCAACAGAAATGGGAGTGTCTTAAAGGGAAGGCTGCCAACAGTGAGGTGGATCATTTGATAGTGGTTATAATTTATGGATTTCTTTTGTGTAGGTTCTTGGGATGCTTTCTGAATGACAACTGAAGGTGAAAATTGGAATATTTTTGAATAATTATGGTCCTCTTTGAATCTGATATCCTAATGGACACAAGATGGCATGTGAGTGAACTTCTCATCTACAGAAATTGTCGATCCAATTATTTCAGCTAACTCATCCATTAAGTCAGATCACTGCCTCAATCAATGACTAGATCATTAATGGTAAGAATGACCTGAAGTTCCTGATCAGTCAGATCAGCATCAAAACCACAACTGTCATTCCCATGAAGTAGGCAACTGGCTAAGCATAGGAGTTATTTAGTTACATCTTATGTTTTAATTTTTTGGTATCAAATCAAATGGCTGCATGATATATAGCCCATTTTTCTTTGTGGGCACTTATTTTGAAAATGAAGGATATTCAGCCATGTATACAGAGGTTTAAAAGTACTTCATACAGAGTTCCCAGGGATAAAGAGGTTTACCTGAGATTTATTTCTCAGGCTCACCCATTTTCAATACATTCAGTGTCTTCATCTGCAGAGTCTAGCTGTGTTTGAGATGGTAACGATTACCACTGTGGAGGAGAATGCTTTAGAGTAGCTGTTTTCCAGGGGAGACTATTGGTAACTATGCAGAGGGAAATTGATTAGGAGTCTCACTGGCACTCTTGCATGTTCAGACAAAGACAATCTGGGAAGAAAGAGCCCAGGCACCATCTGGTTTCTCCCACTGACCCTGTGAACTCTTCACGGCACTTGGCCTCTCTTTGAGGAGTATCATCAACCCGATTTCAATCAGATATCCCTGAGCCCAGGGCTAGAGACACATGCAAAATCATGTTAAAGTCAGATATGTCTCAGAAGAACATATCTGTAGGGCGATGGGTGTGCTTAAGAATAAAGGAGCCTAGGCATGATGTTTAAAGAATGTGTCTTTGATATACTTGCTACAGACGGGGATTGTTGGAATTTTAGACTCTAGGCCCCAAACCCTTTTGGCTACTTTGTTGCTCTGCTATAAGAAGCTTAAACACTCACAGTGACCTTGAAAATGTACCCGCAGTATAGTATCATCCCCAAGTCTCCCTAGTACACTGAGAATGCCAACTAACCTAATGTTCCACATATGAGGCTTCCTCCCTGCTCTTTGCTTCTGGACAGATGCCTGGCTGGCCTGTGAGTTCAAAAATCAAGAGTTTACTTGTTTCATCAAGATTCTTGGGAAGTCTTGATGTCGTTCCAACCCCTGACCTCAGTAGCTTACACAGCTTGTTTGCCTGCCCAGTGTTATGTTTAAGCTGCACATGATATTTGGGCATTTTGGTGACTCTGTACCCTCTTGTCAAAAAAAAAAAAAAAATCAAGCAAGATGGCAGATGACAAGATAACTCAGGTTCTATTCTTCATATAGGATCATGACTTCCCAATGCCTTCCCAGTATTGGGAGAGGTCTGAGTGCTTTGCAGAAGGCCAGGGGCCTCAGCTGTCACAGAGGGCTGGAAATCAAAGAAACACATTGAAAATGCAAGTACTAAAACGATAGCAGGCTTAACTGCTGGCATTCAGGGCATGAGAAATTCACGGAGTTTACCTCTATTAACTTGGCTTTAATTGCTGGCACTCAGTGAGATTGGGTTGTGCTCTATGTTCTATTCTTCACACACGCTCTGATTGCAGGAAAGCAAAGCAACCCTATTTTACATTCTATTTTCTCCTTGCCCAAGAGCCATAGCACACTGCGAGAGAAAGGGAGAGCCTCTAGGGGTCAGTGCAGCTTAAAAAAATGGCAACACAGGGGCATTAGTACTGGATCCTTAAGGTTTCCTTCATAGCTTTGTCCCTATTTCATTCTAATGAGGAGACTGTCCTATTACTTCATGCTGAGCCTGGCTTCAGAAGCAATCCTCTTGATGCCCATTCCCCTTTAATATAAGTTTAAACATTTGCAATCAAAGGCAGCTCTGATTTGAAATTTAGGACTGGCAGTGATGTTTTCGAATATGATGCTTTTCCCCTTTCTGTTTGAACCTAGAAGGTTGCCCCTTCCCACTATTCTTTCAAAGCTCTGTGGTTGGTGACAGGGAGAGGCCTGCTGTCATTTCACTTCCCTTTATCTGCCCCCCCCCTCTTTCTTTTTGAGAATAAAAGTCCTTGGTTTGAGGCTGCACCATCCTTTTGATTGCATTATGCCCTTCAACCTTTGTCTTTCAATTTTGAAAATTTCCTAACTTCTTTCATGATGCTATCAAAGATCAATTAACACTGAGTGAGGCCTGGTGAGGCCGGTGTGGGGATGTACGAAAGAAGGAGAAAAAAGTTCAGGGCACACCAAGCTGACAGGATATTGAGATTCCTGGGCTACCTTGGCAACATGCTGGATAACACACTGGGAATGTCTTGAGGGCATCGTCTACCCTCCGTGTGCTCATCTTAACTGCTCCCTCAGTGACATTCAGCCCACTCCTGAGACAACTTGTAGTAACTCCACGGATGCTCCAGTGTCAGCACCTCTTTCACTCTGTGATCGCCCTGTGGGTCTGGCACATGTTGGATATTTCTTTATGATCTGCTTTTGTATTGCTGCCTCTCGTCCCCTGGTTTCCTGGTCAACTTTATAACTCTGGGAGGTCACATCTTCCATCCTCCTGGCTAACAATGTTGTGACCTATCTCGACATCTTAGAAGTGGTCCTGGAATCTTTCTTTGGGATTTTGAGCAGACAAAACCGATTGCTAAAAATTGGCCTGATGGTTCACACCTTCTCAGCCTCTGTGCTGGTTAGATTTTTGTACTCTTGACACAAACTAGAGTTGCCTAGGAAGAGAGTACTATATAGGAGTATGATGTAACACCTTTTTCAGGCATTTCAACTTTAAAAATATAGTTTTTACATGTAAGATGATGAAATTATTAGGCCATTTCCTATATAACGCCTTTGTTGTCTTCAAAAACCAAATATATTTAGGGCTCTGCAAGAGCCAGTAAAGGCATCCATTTTACTTTCTTTTGGCACAAATCCTGACACATTCTGTCAGACATTGTGATGGCGCCTTGCTGCTGCTGTTGGCCACTACAGTTGGTACCAATATTTGTTCTTGACATGTGAAGCTTGCCATCCTAGCTCTTTAGCGATCCATAGCGGTTACCATGCTCTAAAACAATGAGACTGCCAGAACAACTTCATGTCTAGGTTCACTGATGTGACAGTACTGTGCTGTATTGGGAAAGGATGTGAAGACCGTTGTTCCCCTCAGCTGTATGTCACATCTTTTTGGTTCTAGGACAGTTTTTTTTTTTTTTTTTGGCTTTTAAAGCAACATTGAAAATAAATCTTCTCGTTTTTATAGGCAGCCTTAGCTGCCTTTTGTATGGCTTTAAGACTATAGCCTACTGGGGTAGAGAGCAGTCTGAATGAAATAAACCATCATTCCTTAAAGTTATCATTTTAAGGTATTTTTACCTTATTTACTCTAAAATTACCATCTATTTAGATGAGTGGTTCTCAACCTTTGGGTTGTAACCCCCTTCAGGTCAAATGACTCTTTCACAGAGGTCTCATATCAGGTATCCTGTATATCAGATATTTACACTATGATTCATAGCAGTAGAAAAATTGGCAAAATAGCAACAAAAATAATTTTATGGTTGGCCGTCATAACATGAGGAACTGTATTATAGGGTCGCACCCTCAGGAAAGATTAGAACCCCTGCCCTAGACTATGCCGAGACACCATCACGAGAATGTATCTGAGCCTAGTAGCTTCCCATTGGATGACTTTTGATCAAAGACTTTCCCTTTCTTCCGTCTTTCATGTCTTGTATGTCTGTAGAGCTGCCCACCTGTCCTGAAAGGCATGCATAGATGTGGCTTGCCAGCATGAACATGACACGGAGCAAGATGGAATCACAGTCCTTCCCTAGTTCTATAAAGATGACCCTCAAGTTGAGGGAAATTTCTGTTGTAAGAAATAGAAGAGCAAACTTGAAAGGCCAAAGCCTTCCTTCTACTAAAGAGTGGATACTCACGTTGCTCAAAGCATTTGTAGATTATGTATTACACAAAGTAGATCATGTAAATAAAAAGTGACAGAAAACTATATTTGTGTGTCTTTTCTTTGATGTTTAGAAGCATCTAGAGGATATTAATACATAGAACCAGTATCTAATCTAGACACATAAGCATATTATTATAGTAACATTACTTACACTTGATCTTAGCCAAAAGGCCGAGAAGCGATTAGTAACATTACTTATACTTTCCTTTAAAGAGGTTCTACGAATTCAACAAGAGTATTTAGTATTGAGAATGATTTTTAGTGCCCTGGTTTTCCTTTGATGCATAAAATGGCTAACATAAGAAAAATTTTAAGATGATATATGTGTGTGTGTGTGTGTGTGTGTGTGTGTGTGTGTGTGTGTGTGTATGACTAATCTAAAGAAGTTTTTGCTTTCATGTCCTACTTTGCTGTGATGCGTATATGGAACACGAATTCTGATACACTGACTTTTTTCCACTTCAGAATTTTTTTTCTAGCCTGCAGAAGAGCTATCTGAAATTTCTAAGTAGCAATATTTTGTCTCTGAGTATCCTTTTTGATGATTGATTTCTATTGATTGGAAGCTAGGTTCTGGTGAACATCTGGGTGATTTGTGCTTTTAATGAGTTCTCTAAATCATTCGGCGATGAAAACCTTAAAATAGCAATGTGAGATACATCTCATTACAGACTACTGTTACCTACTGAGAAACTCGGTGTAGAGATTATCCTGAGGCCCAGATAAAGGGAAGTTCTTTTTATTTTGTTTGTGCTATAGCTTTAAAAAAATCGGTGCACTGGCACATCTAAAACTTTCTAGTAAGCATGTAGTTCTAAAAATATAGAACTCATAGTTTCAAAGTCGATAGGGTGCTTAGAGCTCAGGTCTCCTGGGGCTTATGTACTCCCTAGCCCAGTTCAAAGGAAATTTCACATGTTCAGCACCCCAATATTGCTCCAGAGACATCTGAGGGGAGCTGGAGTACTGTGTTGATGTTGTTGAAAGTGGGAGCATGGTGTGGCTCAGTGGAGCAACGTTGCATGAGATCAACGCTAAAGCGTCTGGCCGTGTCTCACATTCCCTGCTTTTTTCATTATGTTTTAAGATATAAAGACTAAGTCAGGCAATGGTATAGTAGGTGACTCCCTGCTCTGAACAGAGCCTCCGCAGCAAAGAGCAGAATGAAGAACCCAGCAAAGCTCACCTTCTTTGTCTGTTTTTCCCTTGCATTGATAAGGTATAGATAGTTATTCTTCTTCACCCGGCTACTCAAGTTGCTGATAAAATACACAGGGCACATGCTTGAATCTATTCCAGCAACTTACCTTAGATACTTGATGCTCACAGTATGATTGGTGGGACGGATTCTTATTCTTCAGTTTCTGGGAGCTTCTAGATACATGGAACTTCATGCTTCACACTGAAATTCACGTGTTGCTTAACATGACTTGTGTATTTTTTAGAACTTGGCTTTTCTGGAGCTGACTTGGGCTCTTTGCTTGTCTAGCTGCTTATGGAGTACTTATCTAGCATAAGCATATTCCAAACTAGAACTTTGGATCTCTCGAGCCTACTGACTAAACTGTGTACAAAACATGTCAGGATACTGTGGTTTCTCAACTATGACTTTGTTTTTTAAAACAGCATATGACGTGCAGTTTGCCTTTTATTACCCAAACATGATAAAACTCCAACTTACAGGCTATAAAATGAGGATGTGATTATTCACATTATAAGAGCATCTGCTTTACAGGAACATTTTCTAAATTATTTCTTTAAATTGCCTTGGGGCACACTTGAAATAGAATTTGACTCAAATGTTGATTCACAATCCAATTTTTGAGATGGCATATAATGTATAAATTGAGACATGATTGCACAGATAGTAGTTTTGGGCCCATTATTAATATATTATTGAAAGAGCTCTTGACCATTAGCATTTATTTCTCCTATTTTACTCTAATTTCTCTAAGTCTACAATCTAGAATAACTTCTTCCTCTTCACCCACCAATATATATATAACTCAATTGCTTCACATCACTATGAAACCAATGACTTCATGGGGATTGGATTAACAGTGGAGATGCCTAAGGATAAAAATCAAGAAAAATGACCCTTCAGCCTATAGTAATGGCGTCATTATGCTTGATTTGAGCTGTTACAGTCTTTGTAGATGGTGAAACTGTGCTAAAGAAAGAGAATATAGACCTACAGAACACTGGGCAACAATACATAAATGGGTCTGGGAACCCCAGATATCAGCTAGGACTACTGAGCCACAATGAAAGAGCTGATTGGTTCAGTGGCTTTTCCGGACTCTTAGGTCTCTCTCTATACATCTGTTTTGGGTACATATATTTCTACAGTGCACACTACTTTTTTATTGCTCTCCTAAGGGCTGTGGAAGGCAAGAACTCAGTTTTTGTCATTTAATGTACCCAGTGTCTAGTACCTCATGGGATTCCACATAAGCTTGCTGGAAGATTTAGGGATATAATTATCCACCCTTTTAGAAAGGTCCAGGGATCTTACATTTGAGCAAACCAGCTACAAAAAGCTAGCCAGACATGAATCTGTTCTCTCTCCACAGATGTAGCAGTAACATGGTTCACCAAAAGTATCAGCTAATCACAAGCAATATTACTTTTTATCTGTGAAAGTGTGGCTACTACATTGAACATTAAGAACTGAAGCTCTGGAAGTACTGAGAGTGGAGGAAGAAGAGGGAAATCAGGGAGAAGGAAAACAGAACTATGGCTGATCCACTGAAAGCTTTCTTTTTCAGCTACTCAGAATTTGATGCTCATCCCAGAGGATGGCTCTGTTTGTGAAGCAAATTCCTTCTTGGTCAGCATAAGAAAACTTGCTTGTTCTTATAGCAGATAATGTCTGAAAAGTTGTCCTTTCCCCCTATAGATTTTGTTCTGAAAATAAGAATAAGAGCCACATTTTTGCAGCAAAATACTAAAGTACATGCAGAGTTCTCTCCGACAGTTGGAAGCCAGCCAATACAGCACTAAGAGGGAGGTGACCTTCTAGAGTCCTGTTCTCTGTGTAGCCCTCCAGGCTCTGGATTCCTGCTGATGAAGTGTTTTATGTTGAGAATATTTGTGTGTCTCCTCCATACTTTCTGGGAGATAGCCTTTACTTCACAAATTCATGAAGATAACGTTAGAACTTAATGACCAAACTCATACTTTAGGATGATACTCACATGTGTTTATTGTAACCAGTGATGATCTAGTAGCCTTCTGTCTGAAACTTATAGTTCTTTCTCACTAGGAAAAGGAGGAGTGAAATATGAGGAGAAAGGGCCCTATTCCTGTTTGCTCTGGACATACCCTTTTCTGTTACATAGTGTGTCATCCTGTAAAGAGTTTCTTAAACTGCTAACCCTATACGCTTGTGTGTAGAGTGGTGGTTCTCAGCCTATGGGTCATGACCCCTTTGGCAAACCTCTACCTCCCCAAATATTTATATTATAATTCATAACAGTAGCAAAATTACAGTTATGAAGTAGCAATGAAAATAATTTTATGATTGGGGGGGGGTCACCACAACATGAGGACCTGTATTATAGGGACACAGCATTAGGAAGGTTGAGAACCACTGGTCTAGAGATTTGTTTGCTTCTATCATGTGCTCAGTAGACAGAATATTAATTTTTATTTTCATAAAAAAGGAAAAATTTTTTTACTTATAGCATTTAACCACCACATTCCCAATGAGGTGAGTTACCTCCACAGAGTCTGAAAATCGTCTACTTACTATCATTAGCCCAAGAGTGGGACACCAGCTGTTTGTTCTTAGCTGTTTCATTATTGACTCCAATTGTTCTCAAAGCTTTGGACTACTGCTTTTTTTCCCCCAATAATGTACCATTCACTTTCTCCACTGTTGACATAAATGTAGCTTTTTGATTAGTACTAGGACTGAAATGAATTCTTTGTTAGAAAGAACATGGGCAACTGAGTGCTTCTGTGGTAATACCAGTTTCAGCAGCTAAGTTGTAACTTCTCTTTTAGGGCTAGAGAGATGGCTCAGCCGTTAAAGGCTAGGCTCACAACCAAAACATATAACTTCTCTTTTAAAATGTCCACACCTCACATCTCTAGGGTTTTAAAAGTAGAATTGGTTACATAAAAAAATGGAAGAGTCATATACTATAGAAGAAAATGAAACATCATGCTTGAGCTAGTATAAGCAATGTCCCAGGAGTACCAGGTTTCTTATGAATCAGACAGAATAGAAAGTTAAGATACTTGGAATTATGTAACAAAAACCATCCCCATCCCCTTTTATGTTAGAAAACAGCTGGGTGTATAAAACTTGCTTGGACTATCCAATTTATTCCAGCTTCTAATTTTTTTCTAGTTTTTAAGAATTTATAACCACATTCAATTCAGCTCAACTCAGCTTTTGAGAGATAAAATTCATACTTGTCCCTGGAGTCATTTTGTGCTTAGAAGAAGATGCATGGGTAGTTTATGATTGGATACACTTTAATCTAAAGCTGGAAAGGGAAAGGGAGCTTTTGACACAGGCAACTGGATCGTTGGCTGTTTTCATTCATTCTAAGGCTTTACAAGCTTCCTGATGTGGTGGACACCTGTATGCTATAGTAATCATGGGTACCTTTTTATATATTGCTATTGCAAGTGTGACTAAAATAATTATGAAATGTAGCTCAAGTAGTTGACAGGTAATAAAACAGCCGGTCTCTAATCTTTTATTGGCTGTTTTAATGCTGTAAGAACACTCTTGAAGGGCACAGGAAGCAAAAGTATTGATTTTTTGCTCCATTTGGGGTAGGTTAGACTGTAGTTGTATTGACAGCTGCTCGTCCCCAGGGAGCTTGTTTGAAGGAATAAACACATCTCTTTTCAGGGTTAGACGAGCCTTCCTCCAGAGGACTCCCACTAAGAGTGAACATGGAAAGATTTCTCAGACTCATGCTTTACATTAGAAAAGATTAGTACTAGTCAGCTGAGGATGTTGCTATGATTTTTTTTTTTTTTTTACACTATGGGACTTAAGGCCATTGGGATTATCCATTAACTCTGCCTCCCCAATCCAAATTATCCACAGATTGGAATCTCTTGGCTAAATAGATAGGAAGAAACTGTTAATGATGGGCCTTCAGCATCTACCAGCTGGTGTACAATTATTGCATTAGCCTATAATTGTTAGTCTCAATGTTCAGATCATTTCCAGTCAGGATGCTGATTAGTGTAGAGAGGGATCTTCTTAGAAATATTTGTCAAAGGAAAATCAAATGTTGGAATATTGGAGGACACATAGATAGGTTTGATTCACGCCAAAGTAGAGGAGACAAAATTCAGTGTTAGCCCATTGGATGTTAATCTCTCTTTCTTGAGAATTTCTAGGTTTATTTTAACATTTATAGCAAATTGTGGCTATCTTTTCATAAAATTGAAATTCCCATGCTAGTAATGGTTTTAATGGCTACTTAGGATTCTATTGTGCATCTGTATTAGTTTTTTGTTTGTTTGTTTGTTTTTGTCATTTTTGTTCTGGTATAACAGTAGGAGGAAAGCTTTACTTTGCTTGTGGTCCCATAGGATTCAGTTCACCAGGGTAGGAAGAGCAGCTCACACTGTAGGGAAACTTTAGCAGAAAGAAGGGAGAATACCAGCACTCTGTTGACTTTCAGATTTTCCAAATTTTATTCCAGTCAGGCCTTCAGCTCACTGGATGATGTCACTCATTTTTCTTTTTCTTAACTAGTTTTTTTTTCTCCTAAGAACAACATGAACTCTTAGTCAGATTATCCTATTTTTAAAATACAGATGAACGAAGGAAGAACTAACTGGCTCATGTAGTGAAATGAAAGATTCTGTTTTTGGTTTCCTTTCCAACCAGCATGGTTCAGCCGTCAAACAGTTTCTAGACGCGTGGTAAAAAGACCATGCAGGTTTCCTTGATCTGAAAAGGGCTGCCTTTTGCTTTCATATTTTTTAATATGAAGACAATACCTCATCTGATCCAACTTAAGAAAATATCTCTTTGAACCATACAGGAGGTTGCTAAAATGCAGTCAATATTATCATCCATACTTGGTGATGAGGATAAAGGTGGCTTCAGTTCCCCTCCCACACCTTCTCTATTAGTGAGCAGTAGAGTGGACAGTAGATATATCAAGTAGCTGGGACACAGTTGAGAACAATGGATTTTATTATCAAATAACAAAGATCCGCCTTACCGGGATTGCACGTTTAAGGCAAATTTTAGAAATGTGAGCAGTCACTGTTCTTCAAGCCTGGTATAGGGCATCAACTTCTCCCTCATGTTCGGATTACCCATTAGCATCAGACCCAACCTTTTGAATGTAGTCCTTTCCACATTCCTTCCTTACAGCTAGCTTATAGCCACCCTGCCTCCAACTAGTGGCCAGTCCCTAGCATTCCTGGTGACCATCATTTTTTGCCTGGAGTTCTTAACAGATGAGAATCTTCCACACTGGATGTCACTCATTTTAGGGTGGGGCTCCTTTCTTCAGTTAATTATGACCTCATGGGCAGAGCCAGAAGTATCCTCTGTCTCTAGGTGATTCCATACTCAGTCAAGTTGAGAATGAAGATTCACCAGCACATCATTTTTCCTCCTTGTGTGAGGTATAAACTATCCTTGTGCTTGTCCCTATTTTCTCACCCAAATCAGCTTTCAGAAAGTGTTCAGATTACAGTTAGCAAATTGATTTTGTTTAATTCCTTGAAAAGGTACTCACTCAATAAGGTATGTTGGTTGGGATGAGAGTGGAGCCATGAGGGAAAGAGGTTAAAGAGGGATGAGTAAGAAAAGAAATAATTGGCTACCTCTCCCAGAAATAAGTAATCATTTCATCAGACCTAGTTTGAGAGTCTTGGATCCTTTTACGGATAATAAGGTCTCATTCATACTCAGGTGTGGAGATAGGAGAGTATGAAGACAATTTCAATCATGGGTCACTTTTGCAAAAGAGGCTAACTACATGAGAGTTAGTGTGACATGTACATAGCAACATATTTTGTAGAGAGCTGCGATGTGCCGCGCCCTAAAGATGGCGCTGGTCTCCGCCTTCCACCAGCCCGACGGTGAGCGCTCTCTATGATAATAAGTCCATATTTGGCAAAGACCGCTGATCTGGCTTGCTTCCATATACGTGGGCCTCTAAGATAGCACCACTTGGCTTTACTTGACTGGCTGTTCATTTTAGTATTTAGCCTGTGGGTTGGGTCTGCCCGGGCATTCGGAATTCAGAAGACTGTTTTCAAGGGACCTGAATAAACTGCTGGAGAAGAGCTTTTGTGAGTTGTGTCATCCTTGCTGGTTGAGAGGGACGCGACAAGTGGTGGCCCGTATGGGGACCCAGAAAAGACTCAGAACTCCTGCAGTCAGGGGCAACGCGTTGGTAAGTTCCTGGGATAAATCAGGACAATAAAGTTTCACGGAGATAGCAAACACAAAGTAAAGATTCGCGGATAATAGCGAACATACGGTAAAGATTCGCAGAGATAGCGAACGAAAGGTAAAGTTTCGCGGGGAAGCAGCAAACCGAAAGTAAAATTTTTAAACATGGGATTTTCTGAGTCACACCCAATTTTTCTGGCTCTTCAGGAGCTACTTTTAGCTAGGAATTTGAAGATTAAGAAGTCTACCGTAGAAAGATTTTTGAATGAATGTGATTCCGTGGCTCCGTGGTTTGCGGTGTCCGGGAATCTTACGGTATCCTGCTGGGACAAATTAGGCAGGGACTTGGATTTTGCCTGGGAGCAAAGTACATTGCAGGGAGGAGCACAGCCTATTTGGAGACTTGTTTGGAGTTGTTTAGGAGATCAGAGATATTGCAAGGCAGTGGAAAAAGGACAAAAGGCATTAGAACAGTTAAAAGAGGAGCACTTGGTCAAATCTTGGAAAGATACTTTGGAAGAGGATAGCTCAGAGTCTAAAGAGGAACTTAAAAGGTTAACAAAGAAAATGGAGAAGTCATCTTTGAGGAAGAGTTCTGACTGCACGCGGATAGAGCCCTCAGGTCCGGGGCTGCCTGTGCTGGCCCCGCCTTCATATAATGAGACTTCCCCTCTGAGTGATCCTAGTGGGCGGTCATTCTGTCCAAATGTCTGGAGGGAAGTGAGACATGAGCTGTACTATCCTGTCTTTCAGGATGGAGGGGAAAGATCTGAGCAAGTACACAGTGAAAAGGAAAGTAACAAAGGCGAAAGATTTGAGCAGGCAGACAGTGAAAAGGGAGGCAAAAAGAAAGTTCCTCTCTATCCCGATCTTAAAGATTTTAGAGATTTTAGAGATTTTGAGGACTCAGAGAGCACGGATTCTGAAGGAGAGCTACATGCTCTAATAGAACAGTTAGAGAGGACTGTTATTAGAAAAAGGGAAAAGAAAAAGGTAAAAGAAAAGGACATGTCAGCGGCAGTCGGTGTGGGTGGAGCCATTGCTATAGCGCCTGACACGTCAGCGGCAGTCAGTGTGGGTGGAGCCGTTGCTACAGTGCCTTCAGCCACGCTGGCGGTGGCTGGTAAAGCCGTTGCCATGGCGCCTTCAACTCCTCCCCCATATCCAGAAGCCACTCAGATAGATCAGCCTGTTCAGTCCCTGAAAGTAGGGAGATCTTTCTGCCCGGGGATGTGGACACAAGTAAGAACAGAATAGAACATTATCCCACTGCACTTGCTGCTTTAGCCTTGAATGGTATCCAACAATGCTTGCAGTCTTTTGGAGTTGCTCCTGCCAGTATAATAGTGCCTTATTCCAGTTATCAAAATAAGATTTTGTGTGGCACTGTAGATGACTGGGCAATATTGCAATGTAGTTTTGAAGGAGTAATTGATAACCACTATCCTAAACATCCATTGCTATCATTTTTTAAGGAACACCCAGTGATATTCCCTAAGGTTACTTCAGCAGTACCACTTCAAGGGTCACCAAATGTGTTTACTGATGGTTCAAAGACAGGCTGTGGAGCCTATTTGATAGAAAGACAAGAGCCCGTGTTATGTCAATTTCAACCGGGCTCCCCCCAAATAGTAGAGTTGAAAATAGTAATTGAGGTGTTTAAAAGATGTCAATTTGCATTCAATTTGATTTCAGATTCAGTCTATGTGGTCAACGCAGTGAAAGTATTAGAATTAGCAGGTCCTATTAAGAATAGTAGTACTGTATGTGCCTTATTACAAGAGTTACAAGTTTTAATCTGGCAGAGAAAAAGGTGTTTTTATATTCAACATATCAGAGCACATACAGGATTACCTGGACCATTAAGTGAGGGTAATGATAAAGTTGATCAATGGACCAGGATGGAATGCATTTTTTGGAGCTCATTCCTGGATCAAGCCAGACAGTTTCACCAATTATTTCATGTAAATGCAAAAACTCTACAGCAGAAATTCCATTTGTCTAGAGCAGATGCTAGACAAGTGGTTTTGGACTGTCCTCAGTGTGTGATTCATCATCATCCTCCCAGTGTGGGAGTGAACCCTAGAGGGCTGTTGCCACTCAAAATCTGGCAAATGGACGTTACCCACATTTCAGAGTTTGGAACCTTAAAATATATTCATGTATCTGTGGATACCTGCTCAGGTATCATACATGCTACACTTATGAGTGGAGAAAGGCTCGCAATGTCACAGGACATTGCTTAGAGGCCTGGGCTGCATGGGGAAAACCACAGCAGCTGAAAACAGACAATGGACCAGCCTATACGGCACAGTCCTTTGTCTCCTTCTGTAATCAGATGGAGGTACAGCTTAATCACGGATTACCATACAATCCTCAAGGACAAGGAATTGTGGAGCGTGCTCATCGCACCTTGAAAGAATGCTTGCAAAAACAAAAAGGGGGAATAGGCCAAGGCCATACCCCCAAGGAGAGAATATCTTTAGCCTTATTTACTTTAAATTTTTTCAATTTGGATGCTCAAGGCCGCTCAGCAGCGGACAGACATCAGGATTCCCATGGTTCACCTAAAAGCATGGTGAAGTGGAAGGACATTCTGACAGGCTCTTGGCGGGGGCCTGACCCCGTGCTAACATGGGCGAGAGGGTCTGTTTGTGTTTTTCCTCAGGATCAACAAGATCCAGTGTGGGTGCCTGAATGCCTTGTGAGGAAGATTCGTCATGAAGACCTTCCTAAGGATCCTGGTGATAGTAGCAGTGAGTATGTCAGGAATGACTGAGCCAAGATGGGGGATCCTGTCGATATTCCCAAAGCCGATGCCGGTCAGACATGATGCAACTGTGTTTCCACGCTTATTTAGCAGTAATAGAAGCCTAGGCTTACCCTACCTTCCCTTTGATGATCAGAAAAGCCCTATAGACGGTAATAGAAATGTCAGCTTGAAGGGTAGTTTGTGCTTTTTAATGAGCTTCAATAGGTCAGATGATACAAAATGTATTAAATTGTCTCAGCAGTCGGCAGATTTTTTACCACAACTGAGGTTTGGGGGTAGGAGTGGTGGTTTGTTTTCAGGCATTGGTTCTCGCCTTGAAGGATGGTGGCCTACACGAGTCTCTGACCGGGACCCCCCCAGACAGCCACGCTGGGCACCTTTTTGTAAAGGATCCACAGGAGAGGAAGGACCTTTTCCCTGGACTGGATGTCAGGAGCGCAGAGCAGTTTGGGTTCAACAAGATTAATTTTCCTTTAGCCCCATGATTAGTAATATAGTGAATAAGTCTTGTACAGGAATGCTTGATATATCTACTAGGGATCCTCAGCAGACTGCCACCAATCCTTTTGATTTGTGGCTTTTGTGTGGAGTAAATGGAAGTTGCATGGACTTGGGACCTGTCATTATGCTTGGGGGAGGAATTTATCAAAGAGGTAATTTTTCCCTAGGGTCTGCTACCAGATTGGATTTCTCTAGCAGTAGTGGCTCTGGTACTTGGAATTCTTTGTTTCATTCTTACCGCAACAAGAACTTTTCAGCTTCGCCAGTATGTCTCTGGCCTCCTTTTCTGTGGATTGTAAGTAATGGGAGTGCATCCTTGGGTGAAGAAAAGTTAGTATGCACTCCGGGCACATGTTTTTATGCCCTATGCTGGAATGCCACAGCCTTTCCTGTGGCTGTGGTGACTAGAATGCCTCGATATGTACCAGTTCCTGTAGAGGCCCCTAATACCATGATGCTATTTAGATTTAAAAGAGATTTTGGCATCACTGCAGCTATTGTTACTGCTATCACTGTTGCTGCTGTGGGAGCTACTGCCTCACCTATTGCCTTGTCTATTTCTATACAGACTGCCAATGCCCTGAATAACATCTCAGCCACTGTGGCACAGGCATTGGATACTCAGACCTCTATGAATTCTCATCTCAAAGGAGGTCTTATGATAGTTAATCAATGCATAGATTTAATACAAGAACAGATTGATTCTCTTTGGCAACTAGCACTATTGGGGTGTGAGTGGAAATTACAAGGTTTGTGTGTTACTTCCGTGCAGTATCAAAATTTTACAAAGGCTGCTAATTTGTCTAGACAATTGTCAAAGTTCCTCTTACAGGATTGGTCAGCTGAATTTGAAAATTTGATGAGAGAGCTGAGAGCAACAATCGTCCACATCAATTCCACTCGGGTGGATCTGAGCCTGGCTACTGGTTTGACTTCCTGGATACAGACGGCTATGGATCATCTTAAGGAATGGGTGGGTGTAGGCTCTTTGGCGATACTAATGATACTAGCCTCTCTGGTTTGCCTATGGTGCATCTATAAAATGAGAGCTACACAAAAGCGTAATGTAGCCATGATTATACAAGCCCTTATTGCCATTGAGGCGGGCCAGTCCCCTCAGGCATGGCTCGCTGCCATGAAGTAAATCTTCACTAAGCATAGTCCCTGCCCACTGAGGTATTCGTTCCACGGATATTAGGGTCTGGCAAGTCAGTGACGGAGTTGACGGGTAAGTCTCGGCCACCTAAGATAGGGCAGTCCCGAGTGGGGAGTCTGACCCAGAGACGGGTAAGAGTTTGAGCACCGCCCTCCTACAGGCTCAGGCCCACCGTGAGATCCCCAGATAGAGGGATTACGAAGCCTTTCCAGGGACTTCTACCAACTTTAGAAAAAATAAAAAAAGGGGGAACTGTAGAGAGCTGCGATGTGCCGCGCCCTAAAGATGGCGCTGGTCTCTGCCTTCCACCAGCCCGACGGTGAGCGCTCTCTATGATAATAAGTTCATATTTGGCAAAGACCGCTGATCTGGCTTGCTTCCGCATACGTGGGCCTCTAAGATAGCACCACTTGGCTTTACTTGACTGGCTGTTCATTTTAGTATTTAGCCTGTGGGTTGGGTCTGCCCGGGCATTCGGAATTCAGAAGACTGTTTTCAAGGGACCTGAATAAACTGCTGGAGAAGAGCTTTTGTGAGTTGTGTCATCCTTGCTGGTCGAGAGGGACGCGACAATATTTGTTTGTTAAAGAAAGGTCTCTAGGGCACTGGGGCTCTAGCTCAGTTCATACTATACTTGCCTAGCCTGCATGAGGTCCTGGGTTCAATCCCTGGCACTGCATAAAGCAGGTGCGATGCCACACACCTGGAATCTCAACATTCTGGGGGTGGAGGCAGGAGGATTAGAAGCTCAAAGCACACTCAGCTGCATGGGAGTTTGGGGTTAGCTTGGGCTAGAGGCTCTGTCTCAAGGGAAAGAAGAAGAAAAAAGACAGGCTGGGGAGATACTCTAGTTGGTAAAATACTTGCTGTGAAAGGAAGAGGAACTGTGTTCTAGCCCTAGAACATATGCAAAATAGAAAGGCATGGTGATATACAGTGGTAATTCCAATGTTGATGTGGTAGCGACAGATGGATCCCTGCAGTTTACTGGTCAGCCAGTCTAGCCTAATCAGCAAGCCCTCGGCCTCAGTGACAGATCCTGTGTCAATTATTGAAAAAGAAAAAAAATTAAAGAAGAAAACAGTTTCTCATTTCAATTTTTAATTTTTATTAGTAACTTATTTTTAAACTTTTTTATTAATTTGCTTATATTACATTCCAATCTCCAGTAACTTTTTTATTTAGAAATTTTAATATTTGTGAATTTCCTACATGAGCACATTGTACTTACTTCATTTCAACCCTTCCACCTCCCCGTATAATTTCTGTGTGTCATACCAATCCCTCTCCAGTTTATGACCTCTTCTGTAATTATTACAGACACACACACACACACACACACACACACACACACACACACACACA
>CAJQZJ010033828.1:3604813-3623496 GCA_907164525.1 Lophiomys imhausi | reverse complement strand
AATATTAATTTTGTATCAGTATACAAAGGTATAAAGCTATATTCAATGATCTGTCCTTTTTTCTTGTTCTTTCCTATACTATGTCTATGTCCCATTTTTCTCAAGTCTGTTCACTCCTATATAGGAGAGAAAGGAGGATACAGAAAAGCAAAAGAGAGAAGTCCCTGGGTCTAACCTCCAAAACCCATTTAACAAGACCATTTAACAGCTTGTAGTCTTTTCCCCTAAATAACAAAATTTTCTATTATCTATCGAATAACCAAAGGGGGAGAACACCCTCCCTACCTTCTGGGGATGGGACGTTGTTCTCTTAAAATGACTTCCTGCTGATTTGCCTATGGGACACAATGAGAGCAGTGCTATGAGGAAAGTTCATAGCACTAAGTGCTTTCAAAAAGAAAATTGTGAGAGCTCATATTACCAAATTAACAGAAAAAATGGAAGAAATGAAAAAAAAAAGAAGCAAATACTCCCAAGAGGAGCAGAAGGCAGGAAATCATCAAACTTAGGGCTGAAATTAACAACTTAGAAACAAAAAGAACAATACAAAGAATCAATGAAACCAAGAGCTGGCTCTTTGAGAAAATCAACAAAATAGACAAAACCTTTAGCCAAATTAACTAAAAGGCAGAGGGAAAAACCCAAATTAACAAAATCAGAAATGAAAATGGAGAAATAACAGCAGACATTGAGGAAATCCAGAGAATCTTTAGGTCCTACTTTAAAAATCTGTGCTCCACCAAATTTGAAAACCCAAGTGAAATGGACAATTTTCTTGATAGATTCCACCTTCCAAAGTTAAATCAACATCAGGTTAACAGATTAAACAGCCCTATAACCCCTAAGGAAATAGAAGCAGTCATAAAAAATCTCCCAACCAAAAAAAGGCCAGGGCCAGAAGGTTTCAGCACAGAATTCTACCAGACCTTCAAAGAAGAGCTAATACCAATACTCTTCAATCTCTTCTACAAAATAGAATCAGAAGGAACACCGCCAAACTCATTCTATGAGGACACAGTCACCGTGATTCCTAAACCACACAAAGACCCAACAAAGAAAGAGAAGGTCAGACCAATTTCCCTCATGAACATAGACATAAAAATACTTAATAAAATACTGGCAAACTAAATCCAAGAACACATCAAAAGTATCATGCACCATGATCAAATAGTCTTTATCTTAGGAATGAAGGGATGGTTCAACATACGAAAATTCATCAATGTAAGGCCCCCAGTGCAAGAGGAATCTCTTAGCCCTCATATGACTGTTGAACTGAGAGGGGCTGATTTATAGGGACACTCCACATTGGAGGAGTGGGATGGGTGGGAAATGGAGGAGAGGGTGGGTGGGTGGAACCAGGAGGGGTGGAAGGAGGGCACTGTGATGGAGATGTAACTTGAAGTAATAAATAAACAATACAAAATACATTATATAGTCAGGTGGTGGTGGTGCACAGCTTTAATCCCAGCACTGGGAAGTAGAGACAGGCAAATCTTTGAGTTTGAGACCAGCCTGGTCTACAGAGTAGTTCCAGGACAGTGAGGACTCCACAGAGAAACTCTTTCTGGGAAACAAACAAACTACAACATAAACCCATTGTATATTTGTTTGCATTATTAAGAAAGAAATAAAAATACATAAAAAAGAAAAGGTGAATGACATAGAATGTCTTGGATTCTCTCTTCCAAATTGGGAAGAATAATCTTTTTTATTGTAAACCAAGGGTATGCTTTCATTTTGATAAGTGGTTGAAGAAACCAGAAGAGTCTTATGCAAGGGCTGTTAACTTATTCTGGAAAAAAGATGGCTTTGCCCAGAATGCTACATGCTCTATAGAGAACAGCAATATTGTGGCGGAAAGTTAGTGTAACCCATTTACTATCTCATGGATCATAGTAGGAATTATTTTAAATTAACATTTTCACTTTTGGTATCAATTTCTTCAAATAACAGTGGTGCATACCATTGTTAGAAGTAAAAAAATATATGATACTTTCAGTAACAGTACAATTTGTAATTTACAAACTGACAGATGTATATATATATATACATATACATATGTATATATATATTTGTGTGTGTGTATACACATGGACACATTTTGTGTAATACGTCATAATAATGTTTTAACCAAGGGTAGGCTCTAAATATAATGTAGTCTACATAGTAACATGGCCCAGTGCGGTCATAGCTGTTCTAGTTTGTGTAAGTATATATATATATATATATTTGTTTTTTTACATAAGTACTTTATTTTTTTTCTTCAAGTTACATCTCAGTCACAAACCCTTCCTTATTCCCCCTTCCTGTCCCACCCTTCCACCCCTTCCCCCCCAACAGCTTCCCTTTTCAATCCAACAAATGGTACTTTCTCTTATAACAGTAAATTCTATACAAAACAGCAGAATTAAATATGCCACATTTATGAGAGTTAAATGGCCCAGTATACCTTCCCAATGTCCAGTTCATACATATTTGGCCCCTGACTTTAACCTTCTACCTTCTAACCATCTCCATGAGTTTAAAGTTCTATAACTGGCTTAGCTTTCATACTAACTTGCATCACTATTATAACCATCTTCTTAGATCTAGAACGCCCTCTTGATTCCTAAACAACTCAAGATTTAGCTATGAGACTCAAGCTGTCGATTCTTCAACCACCTCAGAGAACTGAGAAGGATAAATATATCTGATTATATAGGAAGTGCAGGGCCTGCAGCTTCCAATACTAAGAAATGACAAACCAGTGACTACCTGGACAGTTCCCATTTTCTCTCCATACATTCCAGCATCAGTCTTCAGCCTTTTGGTCCTGTTTCTCTGACAGACATTTATTGTAGAGCAGGGATTATGAAGGACTAACCTACCCTGTCTTGGCAGAGTTAGGCTGTCGACTTCCCTGCTACCAAGTTTTGTCCTTTTTGGACAGCAGTCTGTCTGCAGTTGAAGCGAGGAGTTTTTACCTGCCAAGAGATAGGCTTGCCACTAATTCAACCATCACACACTGGAGATTCTTCGATGCTTATCTTCTACTTGGAGTAGAATGGGGGTGCTGTCAGGAGCTGATATGTCACGATATCAAAAAAAAAATCTTAATTTAAGACCACATCTTTGAATGCCATATTCTGCAGATCTCTTGGAGTTTTTGAAGATGCCCTATCTATCTCTTGTATTTAGATAAGCAAATGTTGCTTGTCTCTTAACAACTTGATTACTGAGTAGCTTAGAGAATATCTGTGATAGACTGTCATAGTAGCTAACAAGGTGACGTGCATGCATGACTAGGAGTTTGTTTTTCTTAACTATCCTAAACAGTTAAAGACGGTTGGTATCAAGAGGCCAGAGCTTCACATTTCATTTTTAAGTATCTCTAGTTACGATACCATTAGGAAGCGTTACCTTTAATTTTGTATCAATATACAAAGATCTATTCAAATGTGGCTAAATATACTCTTAATTTTGTATCAATATACAAAGATCAATGCCTGTGTGGCCCAATACAATCTTAATATTGCGTCCATATACAAGGGTCAATACCATTGTGGCCAACTATAATCTTAATTTTGTATCAATATACAAATATCAATACCGATGTAGACCAATACAATCTTATTTTTGCACAATAAACAATGGTCAATACCACTTTAGCCAAATATACTACTAATTTTGTATCAATATACAAAGGTATAAGGGCATATTCAATAATCTGACCCTTCTTCTTGGTCCTTCCTGTGCTATGTCTATGTCTCAATTTTTCTCAAGTCCGTGCATTGCTACATAGGAGATAAAGAAGGATACAGAAAAGGGAAAGAAGGAATACCCTGGGTCTAACCTCCAAAACCCATTAAACAGGACCATTTAACAACTTGTAATCTCTTCCCCTAAATAACAGAGTTTTCAGTTGTCCTTCAAATAACCAAAAAGGGGGGGTGTGGAGAAACACCTTCCCCACCTTCTGGGTATGGGACGTCGCTCTCTTAAAATGACTTCCTGCTGATTTGGGTCGTAGTAAACCTGTTTGGGGCCCAAACCAAAATGGAAAAATGGTTAAAAATGTTAATACAATCCTTTTATGTTCAGTCCTTCTGTTCTCAGCTGTTTAGATGTCCTAAGGAGTTTGTAGGCAAAAGCTGAACTTCCAGGCTTTACTGAGGTTCTTTCTGGCTGGGGCATTGTGTAGAGCTGAACGGTCTTAGCGATATTGAGTTGTGGTTGTAGGCTTTTGATGGAGACAGCTATTGAGGGAGTCTGTCAGGCTGAATCATCTGGGTCACTCGTCTTCTTTTGGTGTCTGATTCTGATTTCTGCTGAGGTTTCCGTTGTCCAGTTGTCCCTGGGTTCCTTGAATGGATGCTTTGATTCTCCTGGAAAGATAAGAACAGAGCCTTGCCCTAATCCTTACTCAGGGACAATCGCCCTCTTTTTTTTTGGGGGGGGGTAGGTAATATTTCTCCTGAAGCAAATTTGTTTTTTTTGACAATATATAAAGTGTTATCTTTCAATCTGGTTTAAAGAAGAAATTATTTTGTTATTTTGGAACTAAACCAGCTTTAGTGTATATATTTTGAGATCTTGAAGGACAATTTGTTTGTATTCAGTGGGCCTTTTGTAAGTAGCTTTTAAGCTTAGGTCCTTCCAAATCCTATGTGTGTGTCTCTGCATTCTAATTATTGGGATCTGAGACCTGTGGTTCCCATCTGAAGGGATTAAAGATGTGTTCCACCACTCCTGGATTGAAGTTTTTCTCTATTTAGAGTTTATTTTGTATCAGGCTGACCTTGAGCTCTGAGATCTGCCTGTTTCTGTTTCTAGTGTGTTGGGGTTAAGGGTGTACTCTTCTTGTTTTGTTTTGTTTTTTTGGTTTTTCGAGACAGGGTTTCTCTGAATATCTCTGGCTGTCCTGGACTCGCTTTGTAGACCAGGCTGGCCTCGAACTCACAAAGATCCGCCGGCTGGGATTAAGGGTGTGTACCCTCACCACCCTTTTCCATGTAACTCTAGAATTTATAAGTCCACTAACTCTATGGTGCTCCTCCTGTCTCTCCTAAAGTTAAAGGCATGGGTTAACACCACATTTCTCCTGTATTTTACCTTAGCTCTACGTTTTTTTCCACACTTGGAGGTTTATAGAACCAGGTTGAACGGCTGTATCCTTTATTTTACTTACAGTGTTTTAACGTTGTTACCTGCTTTTTTTTAATTAATAAATTTATTTGTTTGTTGCTACAGGTTACATCCTTAACATATTGTCCTCTTTTCCCGCTTTCCAGCCTCATCCTCCCATGCTCTACCCCCTGACCCTTCTGTCTTGATCCTCTGGGGTGGAGTGTCTCGGCATACCAGTCTCTCACCACAGATCAGGAGTCATATGAGGGCCGAGAGCCTCTTCATACACCGGGGGCCTACGAGGCAGTACTGCCAGTGAAAGGTGTCTCCTTGCTACGGGGGGGAAAACTAAAAAAAAAGACCAACAGACACACAAACCCACAAAAACAAAGAACAACAACAAAAAAAAAGAGGAAAAAGAAAGAGAAAAAAAAGGGAAAGGAACAAGAAAAAGAAATGAAAAAAAAGTTTATGTCCTTGTTCCTTTTGATGTGTTGGTTGTAGTACAGATATCCTGTATGATATAGCTAAAATCCTACTATAAGTGAATAGATGCCATGTGCATCCTTCTGAGTCTGGGTTAGCTCACTCAGGATGAGCTTCTCTAGATCCATCCATTTGGTTGCAAATTGCATGATTTCATTGTTTCTGATAGCTGAGTAATATTCCATTGTATAGATGTACCACAGTTTTTTAATCCATTCTTCAGTTGAGGGACATCTGGGTTGTTTCCAGTTTCTAGCTATTACAAATAAGGCTGCTATGAACATAGATGAGGAGACTTCCCTATGTCTCCGTTAGAGGTCCTTTGGGTGTATACCCAGAAGTGGTATGGGTGGGTCCTGAGGCAAAGTTATTCCAAGGTTTCTAAGATATCTCCAGAAAGACTTCCATAGTGGTTGCATAAGCCTGCACTCCCACCAGCAATGGAGTAGGGTTCCCCTTTCTCCACACCCTCGCCAGCATGTGCTGTCATTTGAGCTTTTTATCTTAGCCATTTTGACAGGTGTGAGATGGAATCTCAGGGTCGTCTTGAGTTGCATTTTTCTGATGATTAAGGATGTTGAACATTTCTTCAGGTGACTCCCGGCCATTAGGGATTCCTCCTTTGTGAATTCTCTATTTAGCTCCGTCTCCCATTTTTTGATTAGATTATTTGGTTTCTTGGCATTTAGTTTCTTGAGTTCTTTGTAGATTTTAGATAATAGCCCTCTATCAGATGTGGGGTTGGTGAAGATTTTCTCCCAGTCTGTTGATTGCCGTTTTGTTCTAATGACTGTGTCTTTTGCCTTACAGAAGCTTTTCAGTTTCATGAGGTCCCATTTATTGATTGTTGATCTCAGGTCCTGAGCTGTTGGTGTTCTGTTCAGGAAGTTGTCATCTGTGCCAATGAGTTCGAGGGTTTCTCCTACTTTTTCTTCTAGTATCTTTAGTGTGGCTGGCCTTATGTTAAGGTCTTTGATCCACTTGGAATTAAGTTTTGTACAAGGTGGTATGTATGGGTCTAATTTCATTCTTTTGCAAGTGGACATCCAGTTGGACCAGCACCATTTGTTGAAGATGCTGTCCTTCTTCCATTGTGCGGTTTTGGCTTCTTTGTCAAAGATTAGTTGGCCATAGGTGTGTGGGTCCATGTTTGGGTCTTCAATTTGATTCCATTGATCCACTGGTCTGTTTCTATACCAGTACCATGCTGTTTTTATTATTATTGCTCTGTAGTACAGCTTGAAATCTGGGATGGTGATACCTCCATATGCTTTTTTATTGTACAGGATTGATTTAGCTATTCTGGGCTTTTTGTTGTTCCATATGAAGTTGAGACTAGCTTTTTCCAGGTCTATAAAGAATTGTGTTGGTATTTTGATAGGAATTGCATTAAATCTATATATTGCTTTTGGTAGAATAGCCATTTTTATTGTGTTGATCCTACCTATCCATGAGCATGGGAGATCTTTCCATCTTCTAAATGCCTCTTCCATTTCTTTCTTCAGGGGCTTGAAGTTCTTGTTGTATAGGTCCTTTACTTGCTTGGTTAGAGTTACCCCCAGGTATTTTATATTGTTTGTGGCTATTGTGAAGGGGGTTGTTTCCCTTATTTCTTTCTCGGTATGCTTGTTTGTTGTATAAAGAAGGGCTTCTGATTTTTTTGAGTTAATTTTGTATCCAGCCACCTTGGTGAAGTTGTTTATCAGCTGTAAGAGTTCTTTGGTGGAGTTTTTGGGGTTGCTTATGTATACTAACATATCATCTGCGAATAGGGATAATTTGACTTCTTCATTTCCAATGTTTATCCCTTTGATTTCCTTTAGTTGTCTTATTGCTCTAGCAAGAACTTCAAGTACTATATTGAAGAGATATGGTGAAAGTGGACATCCTTGTCTTGTCCCTTAGTTTAGAGGAAATGCTTCAAGCTTCTCTCCATTTAATTTGATGTTGGCCACTTGCTTGCTGTATATTGCCTTTACTATTTCTAGGTATGGTCCTTGTATGCCCGTTCTCTCCAGAACTTTTAGCATGAAGGGGTGTTGGATTTTGTCAAATGCTTTTTCTACATCTAGCGAGATTATCATGTGGTTTTTTTCTTTCATCTTGTTTATATGGTGAATTACATTGATAGACTTTCATATATTGAACCATCCCTGCATTCCTGGGATGAAGCCTACTTGATCATGATGTATGATATTTTTGATGTGTTCTTGAATTCGGTTTGCTAGTATTTTATTAAGTATCTTTGCATCTATGTTCATGAGGGAGATTGGTCTGAAGTTCTCTTTCTTTGTTGGGTCTTTGTGTGGTTTAGGAATCAGAATGACAGTGGCCTCATAGAATGAGTTTGGCAGTGTTCTTTCTGTTTCTATGTGGTGGAAGAATTTGAAGAGTAATGGTGTTAGCTCCTCTTTGAAAGTCTGGTAGAATTCCATGCTAAAGCCATCTGGCCCTGGGCTTTTTTTGGTTGGGAGATTATTAATGACTGTTTCTATTTCCTTAGGGGTTACTGGGTTGTTTAAGCTTTTAATCTGATTTAGATTTAGTTTTGGTAGGTGGAATTTATAGAGGAAATTGTTCATTTCGCTTAGGTTTTCAAATTTGGTGGAGTATAGATTTTTAAAGTTGGACCCGAATATTTCCTGGATCTCCTCAATGTCTGTTGTTATTTCACCCTTTCATTTCTGATTTTGTCGATTTGGGTTCTTTCTCTTTGCCTTTTAGTTAATTTGGCTAGGGGTCTGTCTATTTTGTTGATTTTCTCGAAGAACCAACTCTTGGTTTCATTGATTCTTTGTATAGTTCTTTTTGATTCTAAGTTGTTGATTTCAGCCCTAAGTTTGATGATTTCCTGAGTTCTGCTCCTCTTGTGCGTGTTTGCTTCTTTTTTTTTTCCAATTCACCCAGCTTAGCTGTTAATTCACTAATATGTGCTGTCACAATTTTCTTTTTGAATGCACTTAGTGCTATGAACTTTCCTCGTAGCACAGCTTTCATTGTATCCCATAGGTTTGGGTATGTTGTGTCTTCATTGTCGTTGGATTTTAAGAGGTCTTGATTTCCTTATTTATTTCTTCCCTGACCCAGTGGTCATTCAGTAAGGAGCTGTTCAATTTCCATGTGTGTGTGGGCTTTCTGTTGATTCTTTTGCTGTTGAAGACCAGCTTTATTCCGTGGTGGTCTGATGAGATACAAGGTGTTATTTCAATTTTCTTGTATCTATTGAGACTATCTTTGTGTCCAACTATGTGGTGGATTTTGGAGAAGGTTCCGTGGGGTGCTGAGAAAAAGGTGTATTCCTTTGTGTTTGGGTGAAACGTTCTGTAGATGTCTGTTAGGTCCATTTGTTTCATGATCTCTGTTAGACTCAATATTTCTCTGTTTGGCCTCAGTCTTGATGATCTGTCCATTGTTGTGAGTGGGGTGTTGAAGTCTCCCACTACTAATGTGTTGTGATCGACGTGCGATTTAAGTTTTTGAAGTTTTTCTTTTACAAAAGTAGGTGCCTTTGTATTTGGGGCATAGATATTCAGTATTGAGATTTCCTCTTGATGAATATTCCCTTTAATGAGTATATAATGCCCTTCTTTGCCTTTTTTCATTAACTTCAGTTGGATGTCTCTTTTGTTTGATATTAGGATGGCTACTCCAGCTTGCTTCATGCGTCCATTTGCTTGGAAAACCTTTTCCCAGCCCTTTACTCTGAGGTAGTGTCTATCTCTGGTAGTGAGATGTGTTTCTTGTATGCAGCAAAAGGACGGGTCTTGCTTGCGGATCCACTCTGTAAATCTGTGTCTTTTTATTGGGGAGTTGAGACCATTGATGTTGATGGATATTAGTGACCTTGGGTTGTTTTTTCCCATTAGTTTGGTGTAGGTGATGGTCCTGTGCCTCTTTTGGTTTAGTTGCTGAGGGGTTTTCTATTCCCTTTGTTTTCTTGGGTGAAGTTTTCTTCTCTGGGATGGAATTTTCCTTCTAGGATTTTCTGTAGGGCTGTGTTTGTGGGGAGATATTGTTTAAATTTGATTTTGTCATGGAATATCTTGTTTTCTCCATCTATGTTGATAGAGAGTTTTGCTAGGTATAGTAGTCTGGCTGGGCACCTATGATCTCTCAGGACTTGTAGGATATCTGTCCAGGCCCTTCTAGCTTTTAAAGTTTCTGAGGAGAAGTCAGGTGTAATTCTGATGGGTCTTACATTGTATGTGACTTGACCTTTTTCTCCTACAGCTTTTAATATCCTTTCTTTGTTCTGTACATTTGGTGTTTCAATTATTATGTGGTGAGAGGAGTTTCTTTTCTGATCTAATCTGTTTGGTGTTCTGTGAGCCTCTAGGATTTTTATTGGCATCTCTTTTTTCAGGTTTGGGAAGTTTTCTTCTATGACTTTGTTGAAGATATTTCCTGGACCTTGGAGTTTGGAGTCTTCTCTTTCCTCTATGCCTATGATTCTTAGGTTCCTTCTTTTCATTGAGTTCTTGATTTCTTGGATGTTGTGGGTGAGAGATTTTTTAGCCTTCTCATTTTCTTTGGATGTTGTACTGATTTCTTCCATCGAATCTTCCATGCCTGAGATCCTGTCTTCCATCTCTTGCATCCTATTGTTGATACTCACATCTGTAGTTCCTGTTCTCTTCCCTTGGTTCTCCACTTCCTCTTTTAACTTTGACTGTGTTTTCTTTATTGTTTCTATTTCTATTTTCATGTCTTGTATGGTTTTGTTCGTTTTGTACATTTCCTTCTCCAGCTTGCTTGTTTTTGTCTGAAAATCTTTCATTTCTTTGTCTTTTTCCTGTTCAAGCTCTGTCACCTTGGCTTGGAGTTCTTTTATGGTGTTGTTCATTGTTTTGGCTTGTAAAATTGTGGCTTCTTTGAATACCTTCATAGATTTAAGTTCTTCTTGAAGGGACTCTATCACTTTCCATGATGCCGAATTTTTGTCGTTTTCATGTGTTACTGTTGGTGTGAGGTCATCCGAATTGGATGAGCTAGGATAATTCTGCTTTGTTGGAGTCATATTTCCCTGATTTCTATTTATTCTTGGACCTTTGGCCATGTGGGTGTGTTTAGCTGTCTGTTCTTGTCGTTTTCTGTGCTTGGATCCACAGGGGATGCTTTGGTGAAGGAGTCGAATTGCTTGGCTATCTGTCGTTGCTTACAGGGGGATGTCAGGGTCACTGTGGTTTTAATAGCCTGAATCGTTGTGAGCTGGTGCAGCCTATTCCCAGGTAGTGAGTAATGGTCCGGATTGTTACACTGCTCCCAGTTCAGACTTCTCTATTTTGCACACTGAGTGATCAGCCTTCAATGGTTCTAATGGTATGGACCTGTTTGCCCAGGCACAGATTTTGTGGGCTTTGTTTGTCGTCATGGAGGCTGACAGGACCTGGTTCCACACCTAATATGTCTGGGTTTACCAGAATACAGCTATGGTCTCCTGGCTTCTGGTTACCCACAAGGCTTCTCCGCCACAGGCCTGGCCGCTTCCCTCCCTATCTGCTCCGCAGTGGGTGGGCGGAGCTTCGGCCCCTCTCGCTGTCTGAGCCGGCCTCCTACCCTAGTTGCTTTGCTGTGGGTGTGTGGGGCTTCGGCCCCTCCCTCCGCCTGAGCCAGCCTCCTTCCCTAGCTGCTTTGTGGTGGGTGCACTGGGCTCCAGCCCCACCCGCCTGCTCCAGCTTCCCACCCCAACTGCTCTGCCCGCCCACCTCCCGTTCCGGCTCGAGCGGCTGCGCATCACCCACCAAGCGCCCTGTTTCTTCCTTGTTAAGACTTCAACTATTCTGCAAAGTTTCCTAAGTAGTTATAAGGTCTTTCTGAGGTGTGGGAAGCCCAGTAGGCTAGTGGGCGATCGCCATGTGGCCTTTGATTCTGCCTGCTGTGTGTTGGGATTGATCTTACCAGGCGCCTCTCCAAATGGGAGTTCCTGAATCCCGGATTTAGTGGCTTCTGTGTCTGTGAGAGATGGGGGGAGAGCGTGTAAGTATATTTTATTATGTTTTTTATAATAACAAAATTGCCTAAGCATGCATTTTTCTGAATGTATCCCTATCCCTATTGGTGCATGATGCACAGATATTTCCATTTATTTATGTGTACTTGCATGTACATATGAGTGTAGTACAGAAGCATCTACATTTTATATATATATATATATATATATATATAGTTACATTTAATTTGCATATGAAATAGAGAAGGTTATTATTTCATGTATAAGTCAACTGAGGCTCATTCAACAGGACTTTCCCATTCATTGGATTCTGGCATATGGAATTATTGGAATAGTATCATCTTTCATTAAGTCTCTGGTTGATGCTTTAGTTGAGTAGGATTTATTTTTTTCTATACCTCTTAAATTTTGATAATTTTTATTGACATTGGCATATATCATATGTAGGGAAAAGCATGCATGGTATGAACTTCCACAATGAGAACACAGTTATGACACCAATACTTTGAACACACATACAATGCCTTAGAGGCTTGCCCATGGTTCTTTCCAGGCTTTGGGTAACAGTCTCTGCCTCCAGGGAACTCACCCATTGTCCTGACTTCTGCCACTATGGATTAGACTCTAATGCTTTTGAATGCATGTGACTGAAATGGTAAAGTTTGTAAAATTTTACTTAGCCTTTGTGAGAGGAAATTTAAGAGATTATCAGCATTTCTTCAGTGGAGGGAATGCCCACATCTGATAGGTTTAATTGACTCCCTGAGATGAGCTGGTTTGTTCTTCCTTGATGGGTTGAGAAGGATGGCTTTGAGATAAAGATGAATATACCCCTGTCACCTGATCTGAAGCTCTGTTTGAACAGGTTAATTAATCAGATTGTAGTGATGAAATATTGCTACTTTCAGGAATCATTGCAGGTGGTGTTAAATTATAGTCTAGTTCTGATGTTTATGAATAACTCATAATAAATAAGTAGGCTTAGCATTTTTACAGAGTGACTAATAGAGCTTGGATTACTCCTGTGGGCTGATTTAATGTGTTCAGTCAGCTGCCAGGAACTAATGCTAGGGAAGTGCTTCAAGGGAACAGTGCAGAATAGGTATTTCTGTTAAGGGGAAATAGAGTTTTGTTCCTAAAGCATAAGAAACTCCAGGCCTTATAGATAATCCATACACAGATCTCATTGACCTGGGTAAGTCATCCTTGTCCTCTGACCCATTTGCTTAGCAACTGGGCAACTTTACTTTGTAATGCTACCATCATTAAGAGGAAGAGTCAAAAGACTTTATTAGGCCTCCAGTTTCCATATCTGTGAAATGGGGACGTTGGTAAGATAGCAGAACTCACAGAACTGCGATAAAGTTGAAATGAAATTACCCATCTAAAGTACTTGGGATAGAACTTGTTGGGTATTAAAATCTAAATATTTGGGCATGTTGAGCACATAGAGATGGAATCATGTGTCGGTAATTCAACTGATTCAATATGTCCCATGCCAGCCCCACCACATGCAATGTTAGAATTCTAACCTCTAGTGATGTGATGTGATGGCATTAGGATATAGGGCTCTGAAGCTAGCTAGGTCATGAGGTTGGAGTCCTCATAAAGAGGGCTAATACCTGTATAAAAGTATCCCAGGGGCCATTCTCACCTTTTGGTCATGTGAAGTTACATCGAGACTATGACCAGAGAAGCATCTCACCAGAACCTGAGCATGTTGACCTCAGTTTCCCTTCTAGCCCCCAGAACTCTGAGGACCACACTTCTTGTAGGTATCAGTACTCCGTCTACAGCGCATTGTCAGAGAAACCCAAAGTGTCTAAGACATGCAGAGTAATTGGCTGCCCAGGTATGTTCTTTGAAAGATTTAAGAGTTCCATGTTCAAAAAAAATTTTCAGAAATATACGTAAAATTGTTTTGCCTATTAATTAATTAATTAAATTTATTTTTTACATGCAGAGTCTCGACTAAGTAGCAAAGACCTCATCAACTCAGCCTGCTGTCTCTCTTTTTATTCCTTCTTTTAGTTCTCCTCCTTCCTATGCCTTCCCACTGTTCTTTCACATTAGAGAGGTTGTTAATACTGTCAGTTTTCAGTACTATTTTCTGACTCTCCATAAACATGTTCACAATTATCTATGGGGGAACTGCAATGGAATATTCTATAGACACCTCAATCTGGAAATTCCAGACCTCATTGTCTTCTCTCTTCCTCCTAGAATGGTTCTCATGCACATTCTAGAAACATATAATGCCACTCAGAGGCAATACAGTGACAAATACCATGACTCAGTCTCCTTCTTTATGGAGTGGTAGCCCAGTGGAATGACCAGATTGGGTGGGGAAAGAATCACAGAACCATGAGGTCCATGATGTGATTGGACAATGTGTGGGACCATGGGACAGTTAATTAACTTAGACTTAAGTCAAGAGGTAGCAGCACTTCCTAGTTGAAGTCATTTATTTTTATTTTTAAATTAATATACATTACATAAAAGAAAGCCTTTGATTTTGGCATTTTCGTACATATAAAGTATTTGATTACACCCACCCCACCCTCTGTGATTCAAAGAAACAATGAGGTTTTCCAGAAAGAGGAAGTAAGGGAAGTGTCACTAGTTACTCAGCTTAAAACTTAGGTTTGAATTAGAGTTTCCACTTCCCTTGCTCTCCACACCCTTTCAAAAAGGCCGCTGCCTGCATGTACATGTTATATAATAGCAGCAATGCTTGTATTTAGAGGAACAAATACATGTTAGACCATTTTGAAGCATTTGACACATTTGACTCAATCTTCACCACTCAATTAATGAATGAATGAGTGAATGAACACACCCTACGTTCTCATTATTTTACAGGAGAGAAAACAGAGGAGCTAGAGGGTAAGTATCTTCATCCACGTTTACCTGAAAAGTAAAGAAGAGAAGTGGATTCGTTTCGGGGATGCACTAGAAAAGGTTCCTTCACCCTGCTTTTCCAAGCACCCTGCTGTGTGCATCTGCTCCTGCTCACTCCTTCTTACCCCATTGCTGGTGTCACATAGCTTGCCTTACTCCTGTCTGGCTTTCTATTTATACCAGCTTCCATCCTTGAACGGTCCAGATGGTCTCCGGTCTCCTCCCACTTCTTCCAGTCAACCCTTCTACAAAACTACTTTAACTATCTAACAGGTTCTCTCGTGTGCAGGTTTGGTCCCCTCTGACCTTCTTTCATTGCTTCATGGTCTGTATGCCTCTGGGTCCCATTCCTGTGGCTCCACCCCTCATTCCCCCAGTTTCATCTCAAGGTTCCTTGAAATTCACCATGAGTCTCTTGCATTTCTGGATCTGCAAAGAGTTTCTTCCTTAATATCCAACTTTTCTCTATTTACTGGACTTGTACGTACTTCTTCTTTCCTGGTCTACAGCCCTTCCAAGTCTGTGTGACGGGTTTGTTTTGGGCTCTCACAGCAGACTCTGCACAGACCCCTGATGGACTATACATATCAAGTCACTTCCTGCACTCTAATGAACACGTCTTTCTGCTTCACTAGATGGAATTCTCTGTGGGTAGGAATAGTCCCTATTTTATTTATTTATTTTTTTACCCCTCAAGTCCATTGCCTGGCCCCATAGTCATGCTCTGTGAATGACTGATTAAAGGAGACGTCATATACAGAAAGGAAAGGAAAGCTTTGAGGCAATGAGACTGAAAATAACTAGGGCATGCTGATGGAGGGAGGGGTGTGTGAGTGGCAGACCAGGTGACCCCTGGGCTAGAAGCTGGAAGAAGTTAGCATAAAGTAGGACACAGTTATGCTATATGTCAGCAAATGGAGTGGCCCAGGGCTCTAGAGACTCCCGTGAGTTGTGTTTTGAATTTTCGAATCCCTATCAGCTTTGCTTTTTGTAACCCATATGACATAATCCAAGGTGAGTAACAATAAAATTATGTTTTCTTCCCCCTCCTTTTCTTTTGACAATTAAAAGACCTTTCTAAATGCACAAAATGGAGGGTTTATTAAATGTAACAACAAGCAAACAAAAGTCTGGAAAGTATCATTTTAGTTGTTTACTTGGGTGTGTTGACATGGGTACCAGAAAGTTGATGATGCAAACTCACAGGCACTGTTTTTTTCTTATAGACATGGGGACTATTAGTCCAAAAGCAAGGTGTCCACCTGATCACAGGGGACCCTGTAGGGGAGAATGTGCCTTTGCTTCATCTCACCGGACATTGACAGTCTTCTGTGTTCTTTGTCTTGCTGCCCTGTCACTCCAGACTGCCCTTCTCATCACCTGGTTTTTGTCTTGAGTGTTTGTTTTCCCATGGCCATCTCAATTCATGTTCCCTTCTCCCTGTGAGGACAGTAGTCATATTAGATTCAGGCCCATTACACTCTAGGATGACTCTACCTTAACTAATCCAGTCTGTGACCATCTGACTTCCATCCTGAGGTACTAGGCTTTAGGTTTTTAGCATATTTTGAGGGATACATTTATAAGCAATTTCCTTTCTTCTCAGAAATAATCAGTGGGTTACTTTTATAAAGGAAAGTTTCCAATGCCTATTTTTCAGCTCTTAGCTCTATTTTAGTACATATGTGCATGGTTATGCATTTTTAATAAAATGGAATGCCACTGTGTACTGTTATGAATGGCGGCTGTTCTTAAGTTCATAATCTAAAGTGATTAACTTTTGGGTTCTTTTGTTACATTTTCAACTCTTGTTTTCTGCTTTACTTACTGTCACTTTTAGCTATTATATCTTAAATGCAATCTGGTAATGCTCTTTTGAATTGCAGAGCATTTTTTTTTTTAAATTAAGGGAACTTGCTGCGTTCCCTGTGGAGACAGAATGTAGAAAAAAAGAGAGATCTAAAAGGCCCATTTCATTACGCATAATCCATGTAAGCATGTTTTATGGAGTGTTCTTCCCTAATTGATATTCAGACACCAGGGCCAGGCTGAATTCCTACTATCTGCCCCACTGGAAGAGGGCTGAGGTCAAGTGTGACCTCTCCAATTTGAATCCCGATTAGAATCAGTGAGCTGTGTGTCTAATGAAAGGTTCTATCTACAAGCTCATTTGTTCAGAGGAACTTTTCTCTAACCTTTCTTTCCCCTACCTAATACAAATGTCTTCGAGGGACTGCAAAAAAGGGGAAGCTTTGCTGGTGAAGCATAATCTAGAAAATCATGCAAGTGAGCTAAAGTAAAATGAGACATAGAAGAAAAGAAAGGCTGTGATCTAATCTTTGTTTTTCATCTCTCCCTTTTGCTTCCTTTTTCCCCATTTTTAAGGACGACTGAAGCAGATAGTGGTATAGTTAGACACAGGAACACGCTTGGAGCCTTAAAGAAAGCAGTCATGTTTTTGATGGGAAGAATGACTGAATGGGACCAGTCCAGCTGAGCTAATGGAAAATTGATCTCCCAGTGATCAGGTGAATAATCCTTCTTCAGCAGGGTTTCAGCTCTGAATGTTTTATGGAAAGAAAGAGACAATCACGAAAGTAGGAGGATTTGTGAAAGATCAGCCATGCGGCATTCTGCCACAAATATGTATTTTTTTTCCTGCTACCCACCAAGACTTCTGATAACATGAAATCATACAATTTTTGGAGGGAACGTATTGAGGGATTTGTTTAAAACTCAAGGTTTGTCTGTACTTGTTATACACAAGGTTACTATTGTCAGTCAGATAAAACCTGTGCTAGCCTGGGGTCAGGAGTCAGCAGTCACAGAATAGGCTGTGGAATGTGATATGTTATTGGGGTGCAGAGACCAAGAACGAGAGAGGGAATTTAACTATAAAGGGCTCCAAATGAGTGAGCATTGCAAGACAATAGAGAGTGGTCTTAAGAACTTAGAATAGAGATGTGAGAGACAAGACCTGGCTTCAAGAGAGCAGGTATAATGCTACGGGAGGTGAAGAAAAATCAGGATACCAGAGTTCAAATTTGAGCTCTGTCATTTACAAAGTAGTAGTCATTGGCCAAGGTATTGCCTCAGTTTCTTTGTCTATGAAGTGGGGGGGTGACAGAAGAATCTACCCAAAAGAATTCATGAGATAATATAATAATGAACACAACATGCTTAATGGTGACCTTGGGGTGTAGTACTTATTCTAGAATAAATCAGAGGAAATCTTCTCAGCCCTGGTATAGAAACTTCTTGCAGCATTATAATTTAGAATTCTCCACAAGTGTGTCTTTTCAGAGGTGAAGAAACAGAACCTTAACAAATGTGGTAGACAACTTCAAGTCATAACATTTGAGTTGAACCACAAAGCTCTCCGTAGCTCAGAGCAGTGAGGGGCTTGAGTGAGTGGCTAACACCAACATGCAGATTCCTCAGGATGAATTTGCCACCTGGAAAGCCCAAAATAAACTGAAAAAATTGAAAAACAAACAAACAAACAAAACAAAACAAAACTGAAGGGTGAAGATATCACGCCAACATGATGTGTTTTTTAAAATTTATTCAACACTTATTTATTAGTAACTATATTCACTTATAACAAATATAAACACTTAACTACTAACCCTACAAATGTCTACAACCCCTATGACCTAACCACTAAACCTATTGATACAAGTATTTTCATAACCTTTTAGAAGGATACAGTCTCTGGGGCAGGTCCTCAGTTGTCAGGAACACAGTCTCTGGGGTAGACCCTTTAATGCACTTAGCAGTCTTTCTTCTGGAATATCTCAGACATAGATCTGTCAGGGTAAATTGGCTATGACGACTTCACCTTAAATAAGGCTTGAGGTTTTCTGCTCTCTGGGAGACCTCAGCCATCTATAGGCCAACTTATTTCCTTTGTATCAGCAACTCTGCCGCTCTGCCTCAGTCTTTTTTTTTATAATTTATTTTTTATTTCTTCAAGTTACATCTCAATCACAATCCCCTCCCTCCTCCCCCCTCCAGTCCCACCCTTCCACCCTCTTCCCCCTCAACCCCCCATCCTCTACCCTTTTTAAAAAAAGTTTTTTGTTTTTGTTTTTGTTTTTTTTTAGTTTAAGGTATATCTTTTTCCCCCCAACAGCTCCTCCTTTCAGTCCAAATGATGTGTTTTTAAGGAAGTTGCTTCATCCATAGAATAGAGAGAGAGAGAGAGAGAGAGAGAGAGAGAGAGAGAGAGAGAGAGAGA
>CAJQZJ010033828.1:3561039-3604803 GCA_907164525.1 Lophiomys imhausi | reverse complement strand
AGAGAGAGAGAGAGAGAGAGAGAGAGAGAGAGAGAGAGAGAGAGAGAAAGCCAAGTCAAACACCACAGCATCTGTTCTTACATCACTGGCTGGTCCTATGCACTGATGGAATCACTATCTGGATTTGGACTGTTTCTGCTGTTGTCCTGTTTTACTTCCTGGGTGATGTGGCTTCTATTCAAGAGTCAACAGAAAGAGTCAACTTCCAATATTCCTGGTACCTAGGTACATATCAGTCTAGTATAGAAGATCACCTAGATGGGGTAATATGTACTCAATTTGGGCTAATAAAAATATAATACTATAAAGTAGGTGGCCTATAGAAAACCAAAACAATATTTCTTACAGTTCCCCAGTCTGGGAGGCACAAAATTGAAGTCTTGGCACCCTGTAACTTGTTAGAGCCTGCTGTGTAGTACACAGGCTTTTATCTTTTTATTGTGTTCTCAGATCTCCCAGGCATCTAATATAAAACACTTACCCCATTCACGAGAGCTCAAATCTCATGTCCTAATCTATTTCCAAAGACCCCTCTTTGGAGGTTTGAATTTAAATTTGTGAACTCTGGGCCAACAAAAAGACCACATCGTGTGCCAGTCCCCAAAATGGCATTCATAAAATTAGGTCAGTGAGCACAGTGTAAAGTCAACTGCATTGCTTGAGGAAGCTTGTGATTTGTAGAGACATTTTCCATGTTAGTATCAGAGTCTAAATTAGAAAAAAACTACTCATTCTTATTCAATGCAAGAGACAATGTGCAATGAAAGAATAATGTGTGAGGCCATTGGAATGTAAAACAAACTCATAAATAAATTAAAAAAATATGAACAAATATGGCGAGGGCAGGGGTAGAGGTCAAGATCAAGTCTTACCTTTCTCTGAACCTCAGATCACTTGTGACAATCTATATAGTCTTAAGGACTATGGGAACTGGAGGGAGAGGTTGACCTATTACATACACTTTGAGACAGGTGAGATTTCTTAAGGGATTCATAAATATCCCCACTAGCAGATAGTAAAGAGAGCTTTAATGCATGTAGTGACAGTCTTAAATGGCACCAGGTCTTGGATGAGAGTGGTGCATAAGCCAAAATTCCAGCTGCAGGTCTGCAATACCCTCACTGCCTAAGCCTCACTATGTCTGGGAAACAGGTCTTTGCTATAATATATGGAGGTCTTCTCTGCTCTAAAACCCAGTTCTGTTTTCTTGGCATTCATAGCAGACACCACTCTAGCATAGCTTCCACCCAAATTAGATGTGACACTCCCTGTATGTTTTACCAGTGAGAAATGATGAGTTTATTGCTTATTCTGTTTGTTCTACTTGGAAAAAAAAATCAATGGGAAGCTTTGAGAAATTGGTTTTAGATAACACCTGTTTTAGTAAAGATGGATAGTTACAGTGTAGAAGCATTTTAAGTTGGGAAATGAGAAAGCCCATGAGACTCACTTGAACCTCTGCTTGGGGGTCAGGCCTACTTGTCACTAATGCAGAGAGGCAAGAAGGTCACCTCCCAGGAATGAGTATGGATGGTCACTTGATGGCGCTATTGTTGAACTCAGAACAAATGTGTGACTTAGATGGTGGCTTTCCCTCAGAATTCTACAGGTACAGTCACACACATCTGGCTTGTTAGTGAACTTCAGCACCTGCACATCATTAATGATCATAGAACCAAACTCATGTTTGTTTGTTTGTCATTTATGTATTATAGCTCTTGTTATGTTTGTCACTTACTGAGCCAAATGGATTTCTTGGGTCTATTGGCCTTTGGTGGTTATGAGAATTCTTTCCCAGAAGTGCCAGCATGAGCACCTGGGCACCCAGTGTTCAGAGCTGCAGTAGAGGAGAAACAGATGTTTGTAAACAATACTATGAACAGCCTAGGGTCCAGGTTTCTGTGAGCTATTCTCTAGTTAAATATACTTAGTCCATTTCTTCAGCACCATTTTAAGTGACAGGAACTAAAACAGTGTTTGCATACATACCGAGTACAATTTTAGAGGAAAAAAAAAGTGCTTCTATCAGATGGGTCATTCTGTGCTCTGCGTAGCCTGTCCCTAGTTGAGCGAAGAGAATCATTTACTAATGTCCATAGTCTGTTGGTTCCTCTCTGACATAACCCCTGTAATGCTTTGCCAATTACTGGGGCTATAAGAAGAATCTATGAGGTCAACTATTGCTATTACATTAAAGTCACCTCTATTGTTTGCTCAGAGGAGAATAGATTTTAAAAAGGCCTGTCTTCCAAAATATCAGGGGTTTCTTATCAGCTGTAAGGTTTATGGACTGGGAAAGCAAATATAGTTCAGGCTCATCCTTCCAGTAAGCTTCTCATGTACTCAGGATCCTGGGGCTTGGGGGGACATTCACTGCCATAACAACCTCGTCTGCCATTTCATAGCTTTAACCTATAACAACACATTTAAAGAATCAGATGAGCTCAACTGCAACCTTTACATAGGAAATATATGGGAAAGAAAACATCCTAGGGATGATTTGCTTCATATTTTCACATAGGATTCCTCCTAACCACACCAGCAAATGTATAAACTTAACTGATGCATTTTCTATAGATTTATACAAAAACTGTAGTCTTACAAGAGAAAGGATTCCATTAGAACTCAGAAGAAAATTTGTGCTGTCAATGCTTAATAATAGTCACAACAGAAGGGAGCAAATGATTTGTTAATTACTGGTGGGAGAAAAATGGCTCATTATTGCCTTCCATGAAAAACTGAAAACACCCCCCAAAGAAAAACTCAATACAGGAACCATTATTAGCTGCTTAAAGAGAACATTGTAAAAGCTCACTATATCCATCAGACACTATCAGAAACCTGATTATATATGTATTAAGCTGAAGAAAAAGAGAGGCCAAGAAGCTTAATTTTATTCCAAGGTGAGACTGGAGCTATCATGTTTGGACACCTGGGATCTGACAGGTGCATCCCAGGATGATGATGTCAACACTCAGGAAAGCTCATTACTCACATCCTATGCTTCTGACTATTAATTTTCATGGTCTCCTTACTGCAGCAGAACCTGGAATTGGAGTTGGAATGTGGTTATTTTATAAGTTGTACCAAGAATCAGAAGACCCAGTTGTCACATGAAAATTCTGGCCAGGTTGGATCAAGAGTCTCATTCTTCAAGAATGAATATCAGACTTGGAAGCACTCCAACTTCTCCAGGGGAAAATAGAGACCCAGAAAGAAGTAATGGGTTCATCAAGAGTCTGAAGGAGAAAGGGAGAAGAAATGAAGTCATATTAATTCCTCCCAATCAGAGCCTTCAGGCACACTCGGCAGTATCCTCCTCTTCTGTTTCTCATGACATCTCAGCTTTATCCCATAGCTTCCCATTCTGTTTCAGTTATTAACAGCTCCAGTCCTGTCAAGACCAATTTGAATCTTCAGTCTTCATTCAGCTTAATGGCAGATCAGCTCTTTATCTCCAAGCTTGGGCCAGAATTGGCTCAGGGAACTTCTCAAGAAGAGAGGGTGTACCTGCCCTGCCCCTCCTCTTCTCCATTTTACTGCATCTCATGCTTCTTTGGCTTCTCTATATCCTGGACACATTTGGAAGAGTAGGCCATGTTTTTCTATTCATCATGGGTTTGTAGTCCTGGGTAGTTATGCTATTCAACTATCTCTCTGGCAGACATCTAAATTCTGTCTTCTTCCTGGTAAATTTTTGAGTTCATTCAAAGATTTATGGAGTGTCTTAGGTAGTCTTACTGTTGTTGGAATAAAACACCATGGCCAAAAGCAACTAGGAGAGAAAGGGTTGATTTGGTTTATATACCCTGAATCACAGTCCATTGAAGGAAATCAGGGCAGGAACTCAAACAAGATAGAAAACTCCTGGAGCCAGGAGCTGATGCAGAGGCTGTGGAAGAAAGCTGCCTGTTCCTCATGGCTTGCTCTACCTGCTTTCTTATACAACCCAGAAACACCAGCCTAGGGCTGTCCACTCCCACAAAAGGCTCCCCCATCAATCGGTAATTGAGAAAATGTCCTACAGGTTTATGCGATCAAAACTTATAGAGATATTTTCTCGGTTAAGGTTTCCTCCTCTCAGATGATTCTAGCTTGTGTCAAGTTGACATAAAATTAGACTGGGCAAGGAGATTCTGTGAGGTTTAGCAGTGGCCGAGTCTTTTTCATACACTGTTAGCACATTTAGCTCGCAGGGCTGGATCTGAGTGGGATCTAGCGACCAGTGCTTTTGAATGGGAAACCAATAACATTGCTTAGGCCGGAAATTACCTAAGTGTCTACCTTGCCCATGCAACATTCTCTATTGTGATTTGGTGAACCCTTAGGCTTTTCTTTATCCTTCCTGAGAAGCTGGAGCTTATTCATCAATCTGTAGCTACATGGGTGTTGTACCAGGAAACCAATATCATACCTCCTTTTTAAAAGTACAATGAGCTTTCTGGCTCTAAGTCTTGAAACTCAAAACCCTTGGGACATTTTTCTCTTTCCATCTCTTGACCTTGTTGCTAGGCAGACTTGAGTCATCCAACACAACCTAAGGAATGCCATCACACAGCCTAGGAACTGTAGGTGTACCTTATAACTATTTATTAATAACTATAAACACCTTCCAAACCACCAAGCCGAGGAACACTAAAAGGATAATTCTCAGGAGCAAGTTCCTGGGGCAACTTGTCAGCAGTCCATCCAAATCAGCCAATGCCAAAGGGAACACTGCAGTCAGCAGCAGCAAAATGGTTACCAGGCTCTGGTATCGAGATGGCAGGTGCTGTATTGCCTTCTTGGGGCCGTGGTCTCTCCCTGCCATTTGAGTTTTTGAACTTTCACAGGGCACGTGCTGCCCTCCCCGTGGTGCTGTGCTTCAGTGCCCACACCCCCGCTTGGGGTTGCAGTCACTTTAGTTAGTCAGTCAGCTGTCTGGACACCCTTGGGGCAGGTGCTGTGCTACAACTTCCCCGCCTGCCCAAGCTTGCCAGGTGCACTCAAGCACTCCCACAACTCTTATGTATTCATTCAACACAACTGTATTTCCAAAGAAATCCAAACCACCACAAGGAACAAAGCAAGAGAAAGGGAGCTGAAATGTGCAATTTGGATCAAGTGATTTACAACTTCTTAACTGTATGACTAGTGTCTTCATCTGACCATGTGCTCGGTCTTGCCAGGCCATCTGTTTCAGAGATCAGGTTTCCCTGTAGTGCACAATGATTTATTACTCTTGGTAATATATGCACTGTAGTAAGGAACAAAATGTAATGGGCTGTGCTGGCAATCAGCATGGCTCTGACTGTCCCTCTTAAGGTTTTCTGATATTCAGTGCAGTGGTCCTCTGACCGTACAAAGAGGGTTAATTTCAGTTTACAAGATGTAGAAGATGCCCTCCTGAATCCCTGCATGCAAACCCATCCCACGCAGCACATTTTTCTCAGATATGTAAAAAGTCATTTGCTAAGTGTATAAAAGTCAAAAGTATCCCCCAGTTTCCAGGCCAAGAGAAAATATCCTGTTTTTTGTTTTTTGTTTGTTTTTTTTTAAATGAATCCTTAGGAAGAATTTGGCAAAGAAGATGATGTGTTTACACCCAACATTTTCAAATGTTATGAAGAAATAGCTGTGAAACATCTTTCTAGAAAATATAGAGCTTATGATGAGCATTTATACAAAATTCTATTGTTTTCCCAATTTGGATTTTAATTTTAAATAGAACTTTTTTTTTACTTTATTTTTTATTTCTTCAAGTTACATCTCAATCGAAATCCCCTCCCTACTCCCCCCTCCAGTCCCACCCTCCCACCCTCAACACCCCATTCTCTTCCTTTTTTTTTTTTAAGTTTAAGGTATATCTTATTTCCCCCAACAGCTCCCCCTTTCAGTCTAACACATGGCCCTTTCTCTTATAATAATAAATACAATACAAAATAACAGAGGTAATTAGGCCACAGTTATGAGGGTCATATGGCTTAGCGTACATTCCCAATGTCCAGCCATATGTATTTGGCACCTGACTTTAACATTCTACTATCTAACCATCTCCATGAGTTTAAAGTTCTATATCTAACTCAACTTTCATACTAACTTGCAACACAATTTAAAAAACATCTTCTTAGTTCCATAACACTCTCTTGATTCCTAAACAACTCAAAATTGGAAGCAGGTAAGTCGACAGCCTAGCTCTGCCAAGACAGGGTAGGTAAATCCTTCATAATTCCTGCTCTACAATCAATGTCTGTCAGAGAAACGAGGCCAAACGACTGAAGATCGATGCTGTAATGTATGGAGAGAAACTGGGAACTGTCCAGGCAGCCACTGGTATGTCATTTCTTAGTTTTGGAAGCTGCAGGCCCTGCACTTCCTATATAATCAGATACATTTATCCCTCTCAGGTCTCTGAGGTGGTTGAAGAATAGATAGCTAGAGTCTCATAATTAAATTTTAAATAGAATTTTTAACTTAATCTTTAATAATTTTCTCTGAAATCTATATTGAAACAAAAATAAATGAGAATTGGCTATACCAATGTATAAAGTAGTCTATACCAATTGTTGGACAGAGGCTACACAGTTAACCTCTGGTAGCCTCAGCCTTCTCATCTGTGAGATGGTAAGCATTACCTCGCAGACTAGCTTTGTAAGTTATTCAGAAAGTCATGAGAGATGCTTAGGGCAGAGGAAACACTCAGAGCTTCATTCACCCTGTCCACACATCTAGAATCAACCAGGCTGCTATGCTGACTCCTCGCTTGCCCTGGATCTGCTCCCTTTGCGGTTTCTAAAACCACAGAGCTAGCTAGCATCCACATCCTCTCCTTCTAGTCTACTGCAGTCATGTGACTGACACAGGCAAATGGCCCATTCATGGAGTTTAGAGAAAGCTTTTGCTCTCTTTAGTCTCTTTTTTCTTGCTTTCCTCTATGAGAAAGGCTGGAGCGTGACATGAGGAGGAGCCAGGCTGCTCTGTCTTCTATCAGAAGCCCAATATCCTAGAATAGCTAAACTGCAGCTGATTGCAGGACACAGCGTGAGTACAGCTTGGATCAGCCTACCTCCCACCCCAGAATATTTGCAAGTTAATGCTGATTATCCTAAACCAAGGCATGCTGGATTAATTTGGTAGTCAGCTAGGTATGACAACATACAACAGTGTGGCCATGAAAAATTTATTGTGAATATGTTTTGGACTCAGTTTTTAGCTTCCAATGAATATATCTCCATCTTTCTAGCTTGAGTCATACTCTTTGTTTCCTCATTAAGGCCCTCAACAAATGCTTCCTAACAAATCATAACATATTTTTCTATGAATTGAATGAATTAGAAACTTATCACATACATTGGGATTTCATGCTCAACTTTAATTTTCAAATTCATTCTCTCAAAATTTCATGCACATAAACTATTAAATTGGTTTTAATAACAACTTGCCACAAATTAGAATCACTTTCATAGGGAGCCTTAATTAAAGAACTACCCTGATTTCCTTAATTAGTTAAGGAAGATCTGTTGCATTGTGGACAGCACCTTCTGGTAGCAGTCCAGAGGGAAAGGGTGTGGCAGCTTATCCCTTTGCTCATAACAGAAGGAACCTTTCCAGGTTTTCATTGTGGATTGAGGACCAGTGGCTCTCCAGGAAACTCTTAAGTGTTTTTTCTTTCCTTTATTTTTCTTTCATACATTACATTCTGACTATAGTTTCTCCTTCCTCCATTCTTCCCAGTCTCTCCCCCTCCTCCCCTCTCCCTGGGATCCCCCTCTCCCTTTCTTAAAAAAACAAAGAAGAAGAACAGGCCTGCAAGGGATACCTATCACATGGGGCATAACAAGTTACATTAAGAGTGGGCACAAACCAAGGCTGGACATAGCAACCCAGTAGGAGGAAAAGGGTCCCAAGTGCAGGCAAAAGAGTCAGAGACAGACCCACTCCCACTGTTAGGAGTCCCACAAGAACACTAAGCTAACAACTGTAAGGTATATGCAGAGAATCTAGCTCAGACCCCCACAGGGTCCATGATTCTCACTTTTGTTTCTATGAGCCTGCAGGTTTTCTCTGGCTTTGCCTAGTGTTTGGCAGAGAGGTTGCCTAGTGTTTCTGCATCATCTCCCATCAGTTGCTGGATGATGCCTTTTTGATGACAATTGGGCTAAGCACCAATCTGAGTATAACAGAATATCATTAGGGATCATTTCATTGACTTTTTTTATGATCTTTTTTTCCCCTGTTCTTTTTTTAATTTATTTTTTTATTTCTTCAAGCTACATCTAAATCACAATCCCCTCCCTACTCCTCACTCCAGTCCCACCCTCAACCCCCCATCCACTTCCTTTTCTTTTTTAAGTTTAAGGTATATCTTCCCCGCCCCCAACAGCTCCCCCTTTCAGTCCAACAAATGGCTTTTTCTCTTATAACAACAAATACAATACAAAACAACAGAAATAATTAGGCCACAATTATGAGAGTTATAGGGCTTTGCATACATTCCCAATGTCCAGTCCATATGTATTTGGCACCTGACTTTAACATTCTTCTATCTAACCATCTCCATGAGTTTAAAGTTCTATATCCAATTTAGCTTCCATCCTAACTTGTTAATTCCTAAACAACTCAAAATTTAACTGAGACTTTAGCTATCAAGTCTTCAACCACATCAGAGACCTGAGAGGAATAAATATATCGATAATACAGGAAGTGCAGGGCCAGCAGCTTCCAAAACTAGGAAATGACATACCAGTGGCTGCCTGGGCAGTTCCCAATCATTGACTTTTTTTTTTTTGTGAGTCATGTTTGGTTCTATCCTGGGTGTCTGGGTTGTCCAATGATCATTCTGTATTGGCTTATTTGGTGTTCAGGATCTTCTGTATTTTTAGTAGTTTCTATTGCTGTTGATATTTAGCATTAATCCATTGTGTTCAGATAGAATTCAGGATGCTATTTTAATTTTTCTATATTTGTTGAGACTTGCTTTGTGTTGTAATATGTAGTCAACTTTGGGTAAAGTTCCATGAGCTGTTCAGAAGAGTGTGCATTCTTTAGTGTTTGGTTGGGATGTTCTCTAGATATCTACGAGAACCATTTGATTTCTGGTATCATTTAACTCCAGTGGTTTTTGTTTAGTTTCTTTTGTGATAACTTGTCTATTTGTGAGAGTGAGGCATTGATGTCACCCATTAAAACTATATTGGGGTTAATATGTTGTTTTATATCTAGTAATATTTCTTTTATGAATAAAGTATTGTCAGTGTGACAATGCTCCTACTAGAGGGAATTTAGCTGTCTGAAAAGATCTGAAGCCGTGTGGTTTTATTCATGGTGCAGCACTGAATGCTAACTCTTTTTCTTTCATACTTTCTTTGAATGTTCCCTTTAGTGTCTTTTCTGCTTTGCATGAATATTTATTCTATTTTCACCTTGCAAGTTCCTAAGTCTTGAATTTATCCTCTAGGCACCAAATGCCAGTACCTTACTCTCCTTACTGTCAGTGTAAAGAAACATTTAACACTTATCAAGTACTTAGTACAAGCTAGATAATATGCTAGACAAACACTAGGTCACTATGACCATGATCTAGATGCTATTGTTAACTCAATTTTTTTTGGCATGAAATAAATGAAGAAAATAATTAATAGTATTATATAAGTTTTATAACCTTTCTATATATTTTGATTCATGTTTTGAAAAATTGGTCACTAAAAACTTGTTTGAGTCTGTTTTTTGTTGTTGTTGCTGTTGTTCTATTTTTGGCTTTTTGAGACAGGGTTTCTCTGTCTATCTCTGGTTGTCTTGAACTTACTTTGTAGACCAGGCTAGCCTTGAACTCACAGAAATCGGCCTGCCTCTGCCTCCCGAGAGGTAGGATTAAAGGTGTATGCCACCATGCCCAGCCCATTTTTTGGTTTGCTTTTTTTTTTCATCCACAATCTTTCCCAACAAGAGAGCCTCAGCTCTATAAGAGATGTTCTTTGAAAGGGTTCAGCCAAGTCGCTAGCTAGGCATCTTTGTACTATGGGGAGAGACACGGGTACATCAGGACATAAAAGAGAAAAAAAGTACTACCAGGAAAGAGTATTTCACCAATTATTTCCTCAGCTAACAAGTACACAATAAAGTCTCTTGTGCTGCATGCAATGGAGTGAATCTTCTGTATTATAAATGCCTGACAAATATACTGTTTGATTATATGGCAAGCACAATTGATCTTAAAGCAAACATGAAATATGTGATGGTTAATATTGCTCGTCAATGTGACAGAATCGGGCATTGCCTAGGAGACAAACCTTTGGACATGTCTGCTAGGGATTTTCAAGGCTGGATTGAGTTAACATGACCTATAGGGTGTAGGGGTTGATAGATTAATGTAAGTTAGATTTAGTGAATATCTAGGTTTCTGATACAGTCTCTTAATTTGGGGAATGAAGATCAACTTCGCTGTGAGCAATTAGCTTATCAGCTTATGGATGAAGTCACATGAAACGAGGGGCATCTCTTTAGACTGGAAAACAAGGTTGAAGCCAGGTGAAACAAGTAAAGACTTTATGACCTGGCATTGTTTTCAACTGTTAAAGGGGCAGAGCCCAAATTAAGCTGAAGCAGGTGGAACAAGGAGTGATCCTATTTAAGGACAAGTGGATGAGCCCGGAGAGCAGCGTGCTAAGCCCCCCGATATGAGAGAGCTCCGAGAGTCCTGCTGGAGAAAGTGCTGGTAGACCAATGGCCAGATCTCCCTGAGGCAGAGGGAAGCTGGTGAACAGAGAAAGCCTCAGCAAGACAGCAAAAGGCCAAGGATTAAACCCTGTGTCTCAGCTTTTGCCTAGAGGTTTTTGACCTGTCCGAACAGTGGCCTGAGCGGACTGTGGCCAGCTTTAAAGACTGAGGCAGAGTGGCAGAATTGCTGATATGAAGGAAATAAGGTGGTCTACAAACGCTGAGGTCTCCCAGAGAGAAGAAAGCCTCAAGCCTTATTTAAGGTGAGACTGCCATAGCCAATTTACCCACACAAACCTGCGTCTGAGATATTCCAGAAAAAGGATTGCTAAGTGCATTAAAGAGTCTACCCCAGAGACTGTGTTCCTGATGACTGAGGACCTGCCCCAGAGACTGTATCCTTAGAAAAATAGTTGTAATAGTTATCAGTAGGTTTAGTGGTTAGGTCTTAGGGGTTGTAGGCATTCATAGGGGTTGTAGGAATTTATAGGAATAGTAGTAAGTGTATTTGTTATAAGTGAATATAATTATTAATAAATAAGTGTTAAATAGTTAAAAAGAATGGTTTCAATATGGAGTGAGTGCAGGCCTGAATGAGTGTGTATTTCTTGAATGAGCTAAACCTATCAAGGACCAATGCCTTATAGCTGTGGGAAATTGGCAAAGACTTTCCCCTAGATCAGACTCAGAAAGGCAAAGCCTTACTTTGGTCAAAGTACAAATATTTACGAATGAGGGACCAATGTGTGGACCAAACCTTGTGACAGCAGCTTATTTCTTTTTCCAGATGTTTATGACATGAGACTGCTTGTCTCCATACACTTCCTACCATCACTAGCTGACTATCATTGCTTGGCTGTACACAATAAACATGCTGAGGTTCCACGTTGTTGTGGTAGTTGCTGTCAGTCCATCAAAGTGCACACAGCTTACCTGACCTCTGCTTTCCTGTACATATGTGTCTGTGGGTCTGTTCTTCCTTATTCTTTTACTGTAGCAATCAGCTGTCCAGACCTACCTACCACGTGTAGCCTGTTGAAGACCTAAATGTAAGTAGCACCATTCCATTCTGTAGACCAGGGTTCTGGACCAAATTAAAAAAAAAAAAAATAGAAAAGCTGAGCATTTATCACTCTCTAACTGTGGATGAGCAGTTGTCTCATGCCCTGTTGCATGCCTTCACAAACATGACTGACTTTACCCTCAAACTGTTCCTGTCCTTCTTTGACTCATTTTTGCCAGGCATTTTAAAATAGCAACAAGAAAAGCAAGTAATACCATGCACATTAAAAATGCTTTCTTCCACTTAAAAGATGTCTCCTTGGAAATCTCCTCATTCATTTCAGTGATGTTATGAATCTTCAGATATTTTCCTCCTATATTCTCCCCAGTGTCAAAACTAATGAAGGAAATTAGTCTTATAACTTTATGATCACACCTTGTTTCTGACTCAAAGGAGTGACTATGAACTTGACCACCAGCTCATTCACTAGAATTGGTACCAAATACCCTTGTATTATAGAAGATGAAATAACTGAAGCTTAGAGAAGGTATGCAGCTTCCTGGTTGAATGACAGTGATGTGGGTCAAGGCACTGGGCAGATTGACAGCTTTATGTTGCTGGGTCATAAGATGCCACTGCCCTTAGGCCTCCCATTTTCCTCAATCTCTTTGGCCACATCCATCATTTTCCTAGCTCCTGAAGTCATAAGTTCTTGGCTCTGTCCCATTCTTGGTCTGTATCCTCTGTATACTAAATTTTTCTCATCCCAAGTTGGTGCAACTAGTCATTTGTGAAATGGTTATAAGGATGGCTTAGTGCATTTTCTATCACTGCAACAAAATATACAAATTTGGGAATTCATAAAAAAGAGATTGATTGATTTAGTGCACAGTTCTAGAAGTCTAAGAATATGGTACAAGGATCTGCTTGGCTCCTGGTAAGCACCTTGTGCAAACGTATGTCAGAAAAAAAAACGGAAGGTGCCAAGTGTGTACAGAGGAACATATGTGAGTGAAGGAGACCTGGTGGAGGTGTTGGGGACTCATTTTAACAAAATCTATTCTAGTCACAAGAAAACAAATTCAATTACACAAGACTGAGTCCTTTCTTAGGAAAACTTAACTCAATCTGTTGAGAGATTAGTCTATTCATGAGACTGGTATTATCATGACTATACTTTAAAAGGTTCCATTTTCTCCTCATGCAGTTATAGAGACAAGTAATTTAGAGTATGAATTTTAGCAGGGAATAACCACATCCAAACTACAACAAGGAAGAAAGAAGGAGACATTTTCTGTAATTTCTAAGTTTCTTTATGGATAGCTCATTAAAAAATTTACTTAAACTAGGGACACAGAATGAGAACATTTGAAGGATAGAGACTGAAAAGTATGTTGTAAATGCCATGAAGGTATTAAATGTTATTAACTTAGGAAACACAACCACCACAGCCACAGGAAGCAGGGTCTCAGCTGACATGCTGTTCCAGTACACTATAATTACACATCTGTGCATTTTATTCCCAAATATGTGCTATGATGAAAAATTTATAGAAACTTATCTTACAGTCACAAAAGCACACAAAAAAGAGGGCAGGATCTCAAAGACAGATCAAAGGGACATTTAAGTCAATTGTATCTGTGACCCTATATGAAGGATCTCTATTTAAGCAGCGATTCACCAAGCAGAGGCTTTATTTTTGTTTAATATTAAAAGATGTACGGTTGGATGAGGCTGTAAAATTGTATTTTTGATGAAGGTCACTACATTGCAAGATGTAATGAACCTCTGCTTTGGCAAGCAGGATGAGAAAATTTGTCTACATGATTATGAGGGAACTCCAACAAATCCTGAAGATATGCAGGAGTTGGCAATGTGTACAGTTTAAATTGTTTTTCAGAAACACATGTATTTCTGCTCAGAGGAAAAGAAAAATCTAAAGGATAAGATGGGTAAATGAGGGCCAGTTAGGTGTTTCCTCTGTCTGCAGGCCACACGTTTCGTGTTCTGTCACAAAGCTAAGCTGTTAATAAGGAAGAGAGAGTGTGAAAGAAAAATTCTTCCAAATTACGATTCACAGTTGGAAAGGGTAAGCGCTTAAATGTTAATGACAATAACACCATTACTGCTCTGCCTGAAAACAAATGCAGGTTTGAAGGTACCATGCTACAATGAAAAGAAACAACAGAGGTTGCATCAGGATTCTGATTCAAACTCACACCTCTTGTAAAATGTCAAGGTCATGTATCAAGTCTGTTGTGTTCCTTAATGTGTTTTTTAACAAAGTCTGGTCCGGAGCCACACTGTCCATCTGGGCTTCACCTGGAGGTTGACATTTCTATTTGTATCATTTTTGCAGACTGCTTTATCACAGAAATGCTGCAAAGAGGTATATACTTTTTGAGATTTTCAACCTTTGTCAGTTTTTAACATTTGCTTTTTCCTTCTAGCTCTTCCTAGAAACATATATATATATATTATCCATTTCCTTGAACCATTTGAGTGTTAAGTTTTAGGTAGATATATGGCCAGATTTTCCTAAAGACATTGGAGATTATTTACTACAAAGGGTATTATTATATGTCGTCAGTGTGTGATCCAAATCAACAACTATATCCATGCACTTGTAGAACCTGAACACAGAGTCCAGTTATCCTTTTCATGTTCTGGTTCCAATTCAGATTTACACATTTATTTAGTTATGATTTAGTTGCTTTATTTTTCTTCAATTTAGAACAGCTCTTATGTCTTGGCTACCATAATCCTGGTTATTTAAAAAATTTAAGTAAATCAGTATTGTCTTACACAACTCTTTGATGTAGATTCATCCGATGTTTCCTTTGAGTAAGAATGTGTATTTGTAGGGCACACTTTTAAATTGTTTGACATGTTGCCTTAAATAATTTCATGTTGCAGCATTTCAATAGACACACAGTGTTACTTTTGTAGGGATATTAACTTGCATCATTCAGATAGGAAGGTACCCTTTACATTTCTTCCCTGTAAAGTTCATTGAAAAGGGCATTACATGTTAGCAAGCAAGTGATAACGGACTGGATTTCACTACAAGCTACAACTGTATCATTGCATATTTATGGATTCCTATTTTACAGTCAGTTACTATCATTGCTTATTTTGATGCTGAATTGGTTAGACCATTAGACTCTCCTTGAAGCTGTGACTGTGTCCTTTCGACATGTCTCAAGATTCCTAGAGCGTTTCTTTGCATTTTTACACGAAAGCATGTTTCAGTTTCAGTTTTTGTTTTTACTCTCCTTGTCCAAGACCACAAGTTAGTCATTTCTTCAAGTCTTTCTTTCCTCTGCATGTTGATGGTTTTCAAGCACCAAGACATGAATGTTAGAAATACTTGTCATTAGTGAAATGTCATCATGTCTTGCCCTCCTGGTAGACAGAGTTCGAAACTCAGTAGTTTATGTTGTTCTGGAATCAGCAATTTCATTTCCGTTTGGAAATTTAGAGGCATAGGTAGTAATGATTCTTACAGACCTAAGGAACCAGAAATCAAGATGGGAGGGGGAACACAATAATTTGTACTTTAACAAACCCTCCAAATGATTCTAATGTGGTGTGTGTGTGTGTGTGTGTGTGTGTGTGTGTATGTGTGACTGTTAAAAGACAAACTGTAAACATGGGTCATATTACCAAAAGGAACAACATTTAGATAAGGAGAAAGTTCAAAAGAAAGATGTACATGGCATTTATTCACATATAATTGGATTTTAGCCTTGTAGTACAGGATAACTATCTTATAGCCAACACACCAAAAGGAACAGGAACATGTTAGTTAGACACTTTGCCCTAATAGAGTTGCTATATAGGCCCCCTGTGCAAGAGGAAGCTCTTAACACTCATATGGCTGTTGAACTGAGGGGGGCTGATATGTAGGGGCACCCCACTCCAGAGAAGTAGGATAGGTGGAGGGGGGGAGGGAGGGAACTGGAGGGGTGGAGAGAGGGTACTGTGATGGAGATGTAACTTGAAGTAATAAATAAACAAAGAAAGAAAGAAAGAAAGAAAGAAAGAAAGAAAGAAAGAAAGAAAGAATAGAATAGAAAAGACATTTAAATAAGGAGAAAGTGTAGGAAACAAGAAAATATATGACATTTGTGAGATGTTTCAGTGATACAATGGTAATAGAAGTCAGATTTAGGAAGGTTAAGAGATAAGTGGAAGACAAGGAGATAGAGAAAATATTTACTACTATTTTAGAAATTTGGCTTGGAAGCTGAGCATAAAGACAGTTATTGGTACAGAGATGGCAGTGATAATCCAAATGAGTTTCATTTTTAAATAGGAGTGAACTGAAAATAGTTTAAAACCATTGGGGAAACATTTAAGTATAAAGGAAATATCTGTGTATGTAAAGGATCAAAAAACCTTTTTATATAGTGTTTCTAAAAACTACAAAGAATGGGATAAAAATAGAGATGGCATCAACTTCAAATTGGAACATTGAGGGCTGGATAGAATGATAATTCAGGGTAGGCATAGATTGTATATTGCTGTTGGAGTGGTGAGTTCCTGGTTGATGGTGTCTAATTTCTCTCTACAGCAGGAGGTAGAAGCAAAGAGCACATTGAGGAAAGAATGTTTCAATATTTGAGATCAGTAAAGAAATTTTAAAGTGGGTACATACATGGGAGATAGGAATTGGGGGCTGAGTGGACCTTGGTAATAGATTTGGCAATCATAAAGATATGAAGGAATTGGGGATCCAAGATGGTGGCGGCCAGCCTGGACGTATTTTGATTTCGGGGTCAACAGTCACAAGGCGGCAAGTGTTGCAGGACGCTGTACAAAGGGCATGACCCCTTCTATATCACACCCAGCTACACAGGGACCACGGAAGAAGCCTGGGCAGGATGCCACTTCCAACTCTCGGACACACTAGGAAGCCTCTGGACCCGGAAATCGGGATAACCCATCCCCCCAAAAGGAGAAATCCCCAGTAGGTAAGTTCCAACCTAATACCCAGCCGGCAGATTCAGAAACCACACAGAGATAATCCCCACCCTTGTGGGCACTCCCAGGTCTCACACACATGATCCAATTATCTGGGAAAGGTTGCAACCCTTGGAAGTGAAGTAGCTCCACTGCAAAGCGCCTTCAGATCCCAGTCTGTGACATCACAGGCCAGCTTCCAAGCCTTGGGAGCGGCAAGGCTATTGGAGTTGAACTGCAGATTTACCCCCTACAGGAACCAACCCCAGGCAAACTATGAGATATTTGAAATTGTCCTATATCGAACTTTTGTCCTAGTAAGGGCCCTTCTGGTGGGGAATCAGAGCTTACTTGTGCACAGTTCCGCAACCTGAATTAATTAGGTCCCGACCTGGGAGGCGGGACTGAATGACTCACCTTATAGGGGTGGAGTAAGGCAACTGCTACACCACAGTGCCCCCTTTGGACCCAAGTCCAGAAGACAGCAAAAAAAAAAAAAAATTCCTCATGGCCAGAGGCCAGAGACAAAAAAAAAAAAAACAAAAACAAAAACAAAACAAAACAAAACAAAAAAAAACAGAGCGAAATGTCTCCAACAAAAGAAAGCAACACTATTCCGTCCAGCCCGAACCACCTCACCACAACTGAAACACATGAAAACAATGACAATTCTACATTATGGAAAGTGATAAAGTCCCTTCAAGAAGTCTTAAAACTATGAAGGAATTCAAAGAAGCCACAATTCTACAAGTCAAAAAAATGAATAACATCATTAAAGAGCTCCAAGCCAAGGTGACCCAGCTTGAACAGGAAAAGGATAAAGCAATGAAAGATCTCCAGACAAAAACAAGCAAACTGGAGAAGGGAATGTACAAAACGAACACTACCATTCAAGACATGAACATAGAAATGGAAACAATAAAGAAAACACAGTCAGAGTTAAAAGAGGAAGTGGAGAATCAAGAGAAGAGAACAGGAACTATGGATGTGAGTATGAAAAATAGGATGCAAGAGATGGAAGACAGAATCTCAGGCATGGAAGATTCGATGGAAGAAATCAGTACAACATCCAAAGAAAATGAGAAGGCTAAAAAATCTCTAACCCACAACATCCAAGAAATCAAGGACTCAATGAAAAGACGGAACCTAAGACTTATAGGCATAGAGGAAAGAGAAGACTCCCGACTCCATGGTCCAGGAAATATCTTCAACAAAATCATAGAAGAAAACTTCCCAAACCTAAAGAAAGAGATGCCAGTAAAAATCCAAGAGGCTTACAGAACACCGAACAGATTAGATCAGAAAAGAAACTCCTCTCGCCACAAAATAATAGAAACTCCAAATGTAGAGAACAAACAAAGGATATTAAAAGCTGTAAGAGAAAAAGGCCAAGTCACATAAAATGGCAGACCCATCAGAATCACACCTGACTTCTCCTCAGAAACTTTAAAAGCTAGAAGGGCCTGGACGGATGTCCTACAAGCCCTGAGAGAACAGAGGTGCCCAGCCAGACTACTATACCCAGCAAAACTCTCTATCAACATAGAAGGAGAAAACAAGATATTCCATGAAAAAATCAAATTCAAACAATATCTCCTCACAAACCCAGCCCTACAGAAGATCCTAGAAGGAAAATCTCAACACAGAGAAGATGACTACACCCAAGAAAACAGAGGAAATAGAAACCTCCACAGCAACTAAACAAAAAGAAACACAAGACAGCCAGCTATACCAAAATAATGGGAAATAACAACCCCTGGTCACTAATATCCATCAACATCAATGGACTCAACTCACCAATAAAAAGACACAGACTTACAGACTGGATCCGTAAACAAGACCCATCTTTTTGCTGTATACAAGAAACACATCTCACTATTGAAGATAAACACTACCTCAGAGTAAAGGGCTGGGAAAAGGTCTTCCAAGCAAATGGACCCAGGAAACAAGCTAGAGTAGCCACCCTAATATCAAACAAAATAGACTTCCAATTGAAGTTAATAAAAAAATACAGAGAAGGGCATTACATACTCATTAAATGAAATATACACCAAGAGGTCATCTCAATATTGAACATCTATGCCCCAAATACAAAGGCACCTACATTTATAAAAGAAACGCTTCTAAAACGTAAATCGCACATAGATCCAAACACTTTAATAGTGGGAGACTGCAACACCCCACTCACAACTATGGACAGATCATCAAGACAGAAGCCAAACAGAGAAATAATGAGTCTAACAGAGATCATGAACCAAATGGACCTAACAGATATCTACAGAACGTTTCACCCAAACACAAACGAATACACCTTCTTCTCAGCACCTCACGGAACCTTCTCCAAAATCGACCATATAGTTGGACACAAAGATAGCCTTAACAGATGCAAGAAAATTGAAATAACCCCTTGTATCTTATCAGACCACCATGGAATAAAGCTGGACTTCAATAGCAAAAGAATCAAGAGAAAGTCTACACTCACATGGAAATTGAAGAACTCTTTACTAGAGGACCACTGGGTCAGGGAAGAAATAAAGAAGGAAATCAAAGACTTCTTAAAATCCAACGAAAATGAAGACACAACACACCCAATCCTATGGGACACAATGAAAGCTGTGCTATGAGGAAAGTTCATAGCACTAAGTGCCTTCAAAAAGAAAATTGTGACAGCTCATATTAGCGAATTAACAGCTAAATGGGCGAATTGGAAAAAAAAAAAAAGAAGCAAACACTCCCAAGAGGAGCAGAAGCCAGGAGATCATCAAACTTAGGGTGGAAATCAACAACTTAGAAACAAAAAGTACAATACAAAGAATCAATGAAACCAAGAGTTGGTTCTTCGAGAAAATCAACAAAATAGACAGACCCTTAGCCAAATTAACTAAAAGACAGAGGGAGAAAACACAAATTAACAAAATCAGAAATGAAAAGGGTGAAATAACAACAGACATTAAGGAAATCCAGAGAATATTTGGATCCTACTTTAAAAATCTATACTCCACCAAATTTGAAAACTTAAGTGAAATGGACAATTTTGTTGATAGATTCCACCTACCGAAGCTAAGTCAAGATCAGATAAACAGATTAAACAGCCCTATAACCCCTAAGGAAATAGAAACAGTCATTAAAAATCTCCCAACCAAAAAAAGCACAGGGCCAGGTGGCTTTAGCACAGAATTCTACCGGACCTTCAAAGAGGAGCTAACACCAATACTTTTCAAACTCTTTCACCAAATAGAATCTGAAAGAACATTGCCAAACTAATTCTATGAGGCCACAATCACCCTGATTCCTAAACCACACAAAGACCCAACAAAGAAAGAGAACTTCAGACCAATCTCCCTCATGAACATAGATGCAAAAATACTTAATAAAATACTAGCAAACCAAATTCAAGACCACATCAAAAGTATCATACACCATGATCAAGTAGGCTTCATCATATGGTTCAACATACGAAAATTTATCAACGTCATTCACCATATAAACAAGATGAAAGAAAAAAACCATATGATAATCTTGCTAGATGCAGAAAAAGCATTTTTCAAAATTCAACACCCCTTCATGCTAAAAGTTCTGGAGAGAATGGCCATACAAGGGCCGTACCTAGAAATAATAAAGGCAATATACAGCAGGCCAGTGGCCAACATCAAAATAAATGGTGAGAAACTTGAAGCATTTCCTCTAAACTCAGGGACAAGACAAGGATGTCCACTTTCACCATATCTCTTCAACATAGTACTTGAAGTTCTTGCTAGAGCAATAAGACAACTAAAGGATATCAAGGGGATAAACTTTGGAAACGAAGAAGTCAAATTATCCCTATTTGCAGATGATATGATTGTATACAGAAGTGACCCCAAAAATTCCACCAGAGAACTCTTACAGCTGATAAACACCTTTAGCAAAGTGGCTGAAATTAATTCAAAAAAATCAGAAGCCCTTCTTTATACAACAAATAAATGGGCTGAGAAAGAAATGAGGGAAATAACCCCCTTCACAATAGCCACAAACAACATAAAATACCTGGGGGTAACTCTAACCAAGCAAGTAAAGGACCTGTACAACAAGAACTTCAAGCCCTTGAAGAAAGAAATGGAAGAGGCCTTTAGAAGATGGAAAGATCTCCCATGCTCATGGATAGGTAGGATCAACATAATAAAATGGCCATCCTACCAAAAGCAATATATAGATTCAATGCAATTCCTATCAAAATACCAACACAATTTTTTATAGACTTGGAAAGAGCTAGTCTCAATTTCATATGGAACAACAAAAATCCCAGAATAGCTAAATCAATCCTGTACAATAAAAAACATCTGGAGGTATTACCATCCCAGATTTCAAGCTGTACTACAGAGCAATAGTTGTAAAAACATCATGGTATTGGTATAGAAACAGACCAGTAGATCAATGGAATCGAATTGAAGATCCAGAAATAGACCCACACACTATGGCCACCTAATTTTTGACAAAGTAGCCAAAACGGCACAATGGAAGAAGGACAGCATCTTCAACAAATGGTGCTGGTCCAACTGGATGTCGATTTGTAAAAGAATGAAGTTAGACCCATACTTATCACCTTGTACAAAACTTAAGTCCAAGTGGATCAAAGACCTTAACATAAGGCCGGTCACACTAAATCTACTAGAAGAAAAAGTGGGAGAAACCCTCGAACTAATTGGCACAGGCGTGAACTTCCTGAACAAAACACCAACAGCTCAGGACTTGAGATCAACAATCAATAAATGGGACCTCATGAAACTGAAAAGCTTCTGTAAGGCAAAGGACACTGTCATTCGAACAAAACGGCAGCCTACAGACTGGGAGAAAATCTTCACCAACCCCACATCTGACAGAGGGCTAATATCCAAAATCTACAAAGAACTCAAGAAATTAAATGCCAAGAAACCAAATATTGCAATCAAAAAATGGGGGACAGAGCTAAATAGGAATTCACAAAGGAGGAATCCCTAATGGCTGAGAGACACTTGAAGAAATGCTCAACATCCTTAATCATCAGAGAAATGCAACTCAAGACGACTCTGAGATTCCATCTCACACCTGTCAGAATGGCTAGGATCAAAAACTCAAATGACAGCACATGCTGGCGAGGGTGTGGAGAATGGGGTACCCTACTCCATTGTTGGTGGGAGTGCAGGCTTGTGCAACCACTATGGAGGTCAGTGTGGCGATATCTTAGAAAACTTGGAATAGTTCTGCCTCAGGACCCAGCCATTACCACTTCTGGGTATACACCCAAATGCTTCTTCATGGAATCAGAAGGAAGTTTCCTCATCTATATTTATAGTAGTCTTATTTGTAATAGCTAGAAACTGGAAACAACCCAGATGTCCCTCAACCGAAGAATGGGTTAAAAAACTGTGGTACATCTACACAATGGAATATTATTCAGCTATCAGGAACAATGAAATTTTGTAACTTTCAGCCAAATGGATGGAACTAGAAAAGCTCATCCTGAGTGAACTAACCCAGACTCAGAAGGACACATATGGCATCTATTCACTTATAGTAGGATTTTAGCTATATAGTAGAAGGTATCAATACTACAACTAACACAGCAAAGGGAACTTGGACATAGACTTATTATTTTAAAATTTTTATATATTAGTTATATTTTTTCTATTTTTTAGTCTTTTTTATCTATTGTATGCTTATTGATTTGTTTGTTTAGTAGTTCTCTCTCCCAGGCAACAAGACACTTTTCACTGATGGTACTGCTTTGTAGATCCCCAATGAATGAAGAGGCTCTTGGCCCTCATACAACCTGTCAACTGAGATGAGGGACTTTTATATAAGGACACCCCACCCCAGAGAAATGGGATGGAAGGGTTAGGAGGTAAAGAAAAAAAATGAAATGTGATGTTTCGGCCTTTTACTACTAACTGTCATGAACTGTTTAGGATAATTAAGAAATGCAAACTAATGGTTATGCAAGCCAGTCATTCTGTTAGGTACTATGACAGCCTATTATAGTTATTTTCTAAGCTAATCAGAAATAAAGCTGCTAAGAGACAAGCAACATCTGCTTACTCTAATAGAAGAGATAGATAGGGCCTCTTCAAAAACCTCAAGAGATCTGCAGAATATGGCATTCAAAGATGTTTTCGTAACTTTAGATTTTTTTATATCAAGACATATCAACTCCTGACAGCCCCCCCCATTCTCCTCCAAGTAGAAGATGAGCATCGAAGAATCTCCAGTGGGAGATGATTGAATTAGTCGCAAGCCTATCTCTTGGTAGGAAAAGCCCCTTGCTCCAACTGTAGACAGAATGCTGTCCAAAAAGGACAAAACCTGGAAACAGGTAAGTCGACAGCCTAGCTCTGCCAAGACAGGGTAGGTAAGTCCTTCATAAACCCTGCTCTACAATCAATGTCTGTCAGAGAAGTGGGGCCAAATGACTGAAGAGCGATGCTGTAATGTATGGAGAGAAAATGGGAACTGTCTAGGCAGCCACTGGTATGTCATTTCTTCGTTTGGGAAGCTGCAGACCCTGTACTTCCTATAAAATCAAATATACTTATCCCTCTCAGGTCTCTAAGGTGATTCAAGAACAGATAGCTAGAGTCTCATAATTAAATTTTGAGTTGTTTAGGAGTCAAGAGAGTGTTATAGATCTAAGAAGATACTTTTAAAATTGTGTTGCAATTAGTATGAATGTTGAGTCAGATATAGAACTTTAAACTCATGGAGATGTTTAGATAGTAGAATGTTAATGTCAGGTACCAAATACATATGGACTCGTCATTGGGAATGTACGTTAAGCCATATAACCCTCATAACTGTGGCCTAATTACCTCTGTTGTACTGTATTGTATTTATTATTATAAGAGAAAGAGCCATTTGTTGGACTGAAAGGAGAAACTGTAGGGGGAAATAAGATATACCTTAAACTTAAAAGAAAAAAAAAAGGGAAGAGGATGGGCGGTTCAGGGTGGGAGGGTGGGACTGAGGGGGAATAGGGAGGGGACCTCGATTGAGATGTAACTTGAAGAAATAAAGGAAATAAAGATAAAAAAAAAGATATGAAGGAATTAATCTGCTTTGATGTGAAGTCTTTCTTTAACAATCATATGCTTGGGTCTAGGTGTGTGTAAATGGATACTTGAAGACAAATCTTTTTAGTTATCCAATATATGTATTTATTAATAACTATATGGATTTATAACAAATATAAACAATTACCCAACTACTAGCTCTAAAAATGACTATAACCTTTGTTATCTAACAAATAAACCTATCAGTAACTATTACAACTATTATCTAACAACTAATCCTAACCCTTTAGAAGGATACAGTCTCTGGGGCATGTCCTCAGTCATCAGGAACTCAGTCTCTGGGGCACAAATTAGACATCAGAAACACCTCAGGAATAGATCCTTTAATGCACTTAGTCAACAGTCTGACTTCAGGAATATCTCAGATGTAGGTCCTTTAGGGTAAATTGGCTATGACAGTTTCACTTTAAATGAGGCTTGAGGCTTTCTTCTCTCTGGAAGGCCTCAGCTGTCCATAAGCCAATTTATTCAGTTTGCATTAGCCACTCAACCACTCTGCCTCAGTCTTGGAGGCTGGCCACAGTTCCATTCAGGCCACTGTTTGAACTGGTCGAACCCCTCTATGCAAAAGCTGTGACACAGGGTTTAGTCCTTGGCCCTTTGCTGCTTTGCTGGGGCCTTCTCTGCTCACCAGCTTCTTTCTGTCTCAGAGAGAACTGGATGTAATTTTTTTTTTTTTTTTTAGCTCTGTTTGAGATCAGCTTTTCAGTCCACAAGCATTTTCTCCATAAGATGATACAAACTGCCTTGCAACTCATTGTCTCTAGTGTGGGAGCTCTCTAGTATGGGAACTCTTGGACTCCACCCATTTCATCCTTAAATAGGTTCTCTCATTGTTTTACATTGTTTTACCTGGCTTCAACCTAATCTGGGCTCTGCCCACTTCATAAGGCTGTTAGCAGCTGAAAACAATGCCAGGCCATAAAGCTTGTTTTTAGTCCAGATGCTGCTATGTCAACAGCCCACAGCCAAGTTGATCTTTATGCCCCATGTTAAGAGTCTGTATCAGAAGCCGCTAGATATTCACTAAATCTACTTTATAATAATCTAACTCCCATTACAGATACTTGTGCTCATTTATGGCTGGGCTTTTTCTACATAACTGTAAAAAATGGCAGAGGGTCAACGTGTCCAGAATCACCTCAAAATGATGTGCAGTGTAATTAAGTGATATAATAATTAAGCTAAGGAACCAGAGGGGCTTATTGATTGGGAGGAAAATGATTGATCAATGATCCAAAGGAGAAGTGAGATGGGAATGTGGTATGTCCATGGTCGTGATTTTGGAGGTTGGAGCTGTTGTGGATCTGACGATGTGAATAGATTTCTGAAGAGAAGTGTCTTAGTTACTGTTCTATTGCTTTGAAGAGATACCATGACCAAGGCAGCTTTATAATAGAAAGCATTTAATTTGGGACTTGCTTACAGTATCAGAGTGTTAGTCCATGATCATCATGGTGGGTAGCATGGTAGCAAGCAGGCAGCAGGGCAATGGAACAGTAGCTGAGATATCACATCTTATCTAAAAAATGAAGGCAGAGATATAGTAAGACAAGGCCTGGCTTGGGCTTTTGTAACCTCAAAGTCCACCTCCAGTGACATACCTTCTCCAACAAGTCACACCCCATAATCCTTCCTAAGTAGGAACTGGGAACTAAACATTCAAATATACGATCATAAGGGGCCATTTTCATTCAAACCACCACAAGTTGATAGGGCAGGCCACTAGAGTAACAAAAACCCATGGGGCATTCCAAACAGATGGCCTTCATGTATTGGACCAGTCATATGCATCATAGATACATCATAGCTAGGGATGAATTAACAATTTTGAGATTGTCTTAAGAGTATCCAAAAATGAGTAATGATTGAAGTTCTCCATTTTGGGATGTGTACACTTTATATCTCATTTAAATGTCTGTTACATATAGTTGCAGCTATTCACGGTTCTATTTACTGTGCTCACTTTTCTTGTAGTCAATCTCTTCTTCCCAGGGAATTATTTAAATGATTCATAATGTTTATAGTTACCAGTTTCTCCAAATTGAGGAATCATTTTAAAATGAGTTAAAAGATATAGGACTTCAGTTTTTCAAAAATTTCATTTTTATTAGTTCTTTGAGAATTTTATATGTTTTTTACTTTGTTGATTGAATCATATAAAATATTTATTTTTATGTTTTGAGATTATAACATAATTGCAACATTTTCCTCCCTTCAAGTCCTCCCATACCTTTCCTTGCTCTCATGATCATTTTAAAATATTATGGTTGAGGCCACCTCATTTCCCTTTTATTGTATTTTTTGTTGTTGTCCATGTTCATTTCATATTTGAGTGGTCATGTTGCTGAGATTTTATGGATGTAGCTTCTGATTTTACTAGGAGACACAATCTCAGAAAACTCTTTGAGAGTTCTGGCTCTTAAAACCTTTCTGCCCTCTCTTCCACAATTTGCTCCCTCTCCCACCTCTTCCCAGATCCACCCCACTTCTCTTCCCTACCCACTAAATTTTGTGCCTTTAAAAAAATCCTTCAGAACCAATTTGTGTTGTCCAAATATTCTTGGATGCATGGTTTTCCACTGGAGACTCTTTAATGTGCCAGGGGCTTTTGGCCTTAGAGAAAACTATCTTTCTCCCAGCAGCAGCAATTGCCTAAAGTTGCATGATAGGGTTGGGACTATGTGCTTCCCTCCCCTCTCTGTCCCCCTGTTTTATCTGTCTTAGGTGTGTACAGGATTTGTTCATGAGGTCCCAATCACTTGGAGTTCATATATGTGGCTGCTCTGGTGTGCCCGGAAGATACCGTGTTCTTGTGTTCCACTGCTTTATGCTCTTGTGCTCTTTCCACTCTCTCTTCTGAAATGATACCTGAGGCTTTGATATAAAGTTTAGTGTAGCATGTTATACCCTCCTCTCCCTCCAGTAGGTCCATTTCATTAATTTATAGCCTCAATTTTATTTTCACATCACATATATACACATAGTATCACACACACATATATATTTTGTATGTATAAAATAAAATCTGGAATTCACAAATGATAGAAATCATCCCATATCTATCTTTGGGTGACTGACTTATTTCACCTAATGTCATGATCTCCAGTAGCATTCACCTTCCTGCAGATGATATATTTTTGGTTTTATGGCCAAAAAAGATTCCATAAATGGTAGTTATTTATTACTTTTTGTATTAGAAGCTTTTATGTTTTTCTTATATCAGGCAAAACACTAATGCACACTAGTGTTGTAGCTTAATAACTCATGATAGGTTCTTTGTTTAGTAAGGGAGACCAGTTTCATTGCATATTCATATTTAATGAGGAAATACAGATACATAGGCATACAGTACATAAACTAAACTTACTTTACTAGCATTTCTATTGTTTCTTTGATTTTATGTTTTTAGTTAAATCATTTGCTATACCAGGAAGTTATGGTATTATTGTAATACTTTAAGCTACTTAATAAATATAATTGAAGTTTGTTCCTTTTGAAAATTATTTATGAAATACAATGGCTAAGCATTCAACCTTAGTTGTCAGGAACTTCAGATTTATGGTTCTTGCTTCCTACCATAATAAGTTTTCTTAAATTTATGCTTTCCTTTGGCAATAATTCACAACTCCCTGCAGAGAATATATGGTATCTCTCTCTGCAAAACACAGATATTTTGAAAACTTCCTATAGAGTGGACAAAGTATTGGATTTCTAATGTTATTAGGATCATGATCCATTCATACATTTCTTAACTCATTTGTACTTTGTTGTTCACCAACACCTTTACATTAATATAATGCTTAGTGTAGCATCCCTTAGGGTTATTTTTATTATTTGTAAAACATGTGTAATGCTATAAATATTGGCATATTTTGAGGACAATAACTTAGTGAGATTCATCTTTTTTCATAAACAAATTTTACTTGCAAACTGTATTGGACACAACTTCAGTCCCCATGTTTACCTATATTTTTTCTTCATAAATAAGAAATTTTCTTAAATTCTGTAAAAAATATATATAATCATATGTATATAATTTAAAGAACTAAACAATTATAAATTCTGGAGATTTATTTGACAGCTTCATAGTCTGCTACTGGATTCTTTGACACTTAAGATGTCTTATTTTTCAAATTTTTAATGGAGTAGTATAAAAGACTAGATATGAATATTGCCAGCTACCTGAAATTTTGACATAGTCTCCATTTTTGTTCAAGGTCCCACCTCTGGACATAAAAGCATTGGTGTTAAGTTTTAATCTTACTCGGAGAAGGAACAAAACATTTAAACCATACCATGTTTCCTTTTCCCCTAGAAATCAGTTTATGGGAAGGTCCTGGACATTCTTGGTTAAAGAATGGGCAAAAATAGATTTGGAAATTTGGGTAACTCAGCCTAAATTGAGAAATTTAGTTGTTATAGTTAATTGATTACAGATTCCTTAGAAATCCAACAAATCAAATAATCCAATCAAAAAATGGGATACAGAACTAAACCAAGACTTCACAAGAGGAATCTCTAATGGCTGAGAGGCACTTGGAGAAATGTTCGACATTCTTGGTCATCAGGGAAATGTAACTGAAAACCATTCTGAGATTCCGTCTTACACCCGTCAGAATGTCTAAGATCAAAAACTGAAAAGATAGCACATACTAGTGAGATGTGGAGAAAGAGGAACACTCCTCCATTGCTGGTGGGCATGGAAACTTGCACAACCATGTGGAAATCAATCTGGCAACATCTTAGAAAATTGGAAATAGTTCTACCTCAAGACCCATTCATATCACTCCTAGGCATATATCCAAAAGATTCTTCTCCAAACCACAGGAAATTGCCTCAACAATGTTCATAGCAGTGTTTTTAGTAATAATCAGAAACTGGAAACAACCCAGATGCCTTTAAACTGAAGAATGGATAAAAAAAGATTGTGGTACCAGAAACAAGGAAATCATGCAATTTGCATCCAAATGGTGGAAACAGAAAAGCTCATGCTAAGGAAGCTAACTCAGACCCAGAAAGATACACGTGGTATGTACGCTTTCATAAGTCCATATTAACCATATAACATAGGACAACCATCCTACAACCCAGAGACCCAAGCAGACAGGAACCTAACATAACTATCTAACAAAAAACTCCACCCAGCGGTGAGTCATGAACCCATTTGCTTGTTAGTGGAATACCTTACCCTAGCTGGGCTGCCATATCAAGCCCCAGTAAAAGAGGAAGCTCTTAGCCCTCATGTGACTGATAAATTGAGGGGTTTGATATGTGGGGCTCCCTTCATCTAAATAGAAGGAGAGGACAGAGAGGAGGAAGAGGGAGGGAGGAATCTGGAAGGGAGGAGGGAGGGGACTTTGAGATGAAACTTGAGAAAATAAATTAATAATTAAAAAAAGAATTCTGAGAGCATATACATGATTATCCTGTTAAATATGACAGAAAATAGCATTTGCTTAGTTTGCCAAGAACAAACAAACAAAGAAACAAACAGATGAACAAATAAAACCAGGCAGATTACAATAGGATAAATTCAAGCTAGCTGGACTTCCTTCTTTTTCTGAGGTATTTATCAGGATGGTTAAAATCAAGAATCCTTTCACTCAAACTAGAAGAGAAATAGTAATGATAATTTTTATGAAACATCTTGATGATACTTCTGATAAATAAAGAATACTTTATGGGGGATTCATCTAGACTGGACACATGAAAACTTAGAGTACATTTTCCAAGGAAATGGAGTTACTACTTTCTTCTTTAAAGTTTCCAGATTAATTTGTTAAGAGCAAGTCTATATGCAAAATTAGTGTGTACCAATTAATTAATTAGAATGTGGCTTAATTCAATTGCAAGATTGTTAATTTGGATGTGTGAGGAAGTTTTATGTCTTTTATTATGAATAATAACCCCTTTGGGCTGTTTCATTTGGCAGGGGAGGTTTTTTTAATGACCTATCATTTGAGAACAATAAATTCTCTGCACAGTAGTCAGAGAACTTTAGGTTGCTGAATGGCTAGCTAAAGGTCCAATACATCTTCCTTTGTGAGACTCACCTTGGTAAAGTGAAAAATGTCATTGCGCATCAGCTTCAAGTTTTATCCAAGTAAGAATTCTAGCTCAAGCCATGGACATAAATAATTTGATTTAGAGAGTACATGGGAAAGATTTGCAGACAAAGACAAGCAAATTGGAACAGGAAACATATAAAATGAATAAAATGGTTCAAGACTTGAAATTGGAAGTAGAAACAATAAAGAAAACACAATAAGAGTTAATCCTGGAGGTGGAGAATCAAGGGAAGAGAACAGGAACTACAGACATAAGGATCAAAAATAGGATACAAGAGACGGAAGACAGGATCTCAGGCATGGAAGATTCGATGGAAGAAATCAGTACAGCAACCAAATAAAATGAGAAATCTAAAAAAGTTCTAACCCATAACATCCAAGAAATCAAGGACTCAATGAAAAGACAGAACCTAAGAATTATAGGCATAAGAGGAAAGAAAAGACTCCCAACTCCAAGGTCTAGGAAACATCTTCAACAAAATCATAGAAGAAAACTTTCCAAACTTAAAGAAAGAGATGCCAATAAAATTCCAAGAGGCATACAGAACACCAAACAGATTAGAACAGAAAAGAAACTCCTCTTACCACATAATAATTGAAATTCCAAATTACAGAACAAAGAAAGAATATTAAAAGCTGTAAGAGGAAAAGGTCAAGTAACGTATAATGGCAGACCCATCAGAATTACACCTGACTTCTCCTCAGAAACTTTGAAAGCGTTAAGGGCCTGGGCAGACATCCTACAAGCCCTGAGAGAACATAGGTGCCCAGCCAGACTACTATACCCAGCAAAACTCTCTATCAACATAGATGGAGAAAACAAGATATTCCATGAGAAAAATCAAATTTAAGCAGTATCTACCCACAAATCTATCTATACAGAAGATACTAGAAGGAAAATTCCAACCCAGGGAAGATAGTTAACCCAAGAAAACAGAGGATGCAAAAAACTCCACTGCAGCTAAACCAAAAGAAACACACAACCACCACCTACATCAAAATAACAGGAAGTAACAACCTTTGGTCATTAATATCCATCAACATCAGTTTACTCAGCTCCCCAATAAAAAGACACAGGCTTACAGAATGTATCCATAAACAAGACCCATTATTTTGTTGCATACAAGAAAGGCATCTCACTAACAAAGATAGATGCTACCTCAGAGTAAAGGGCTGGGAAAAGGTTTTCCAAGCAAATGGACCCAGGAAGCAAGCTGGAGTAGCCATCTTAATATCAAATAAAACAGACTTTCAACTGAAGTTAATAAAAAAAGATAGAGAAGGGCATTACATACTTGTTAAAGGAAATATTCATCAAGAGGACATCTCAATATTGAATATCTATGCCCCAAATACAAGAGCACCTACATTTGTAAAAGAAACTCTTCTAAAGCTCAAACCACACATTAGTAGTGGGAGACTTTAACACCCCACTCACAACAATAGACAGATCATCAAGACAGAAGCTAAACAGAGAAATAATGAGTCTAACAGAGGTCATGAACCAAATGAAGATTTCTCTAGTATTTATCAAAGAATGTTGTATTTGAGTCAAAATAATTAGCTTTATTTTATATGAACAAAGCTTCAAGCCCTAATGAAGATATTAACTGCACCAACAATAAGAGCAAAGTAATGAGATGTTATAATTTTCAGTTGTGTTGTATGAAAAAGGAATGTTACAAACCAAAATAAATCTCTGGCATATTTTTTTCACATTGGCCTTAGCTATTTGTCCTCAAGATTTCACATTCTGGTCACCATTACCTTAAAATTAGTTCTGTAGATCAATGTCTGTGTCTTCTCCATTCTCTTCTTTTTCTCACTTAAATATACCTCATGATACTGTGGTCCTGGCAATGTCAGAAGTTCTGAGGGGGTATTGAAAGAAGAGGAAAAAGTTGGAGATATTAATCCTTATTTTGCCTGCTCAATAGTTGATGAAAATCATAACCAATTATTATTTTGAGTTAGACTCCAACATCTGTTAGTTCTTTTTTTTTAAATATTTTTTTTTCTTCAAGTTACATCTCAGTCACAAACCCCTCCCTATTCCCCCTTCCTATCCCGCCCTTCCACCCTCTTCCCCCCAGAAGTTTCCCCTTTCAGTCCAACAGATGGTTCCTTCTCTTATAACAGTAAGTATTATACAAAACAACAGATATAAATATGCCACATTTGTGAGAGTTAAATGGCCCAGTATACCTTCCCAATGTCCAGTTTATACACATGTGGCCCCTGACTTTAACATTCTACTATCTAACCATCTCCATGAGTTTAAAGGTCTATATATGACTCAACATTCATACTAACTTGCAACACACTTTTAAGAGTATCTTCTTAGATCTATAACACCCTCTTGATTCCTAAACAACTCAAAATTTAACTATGAGACTCTAGCTGTCTATTCTTCAACCACCTCAGAGACCTGAGAGGGATAAATATATCTGCTTATATCTGTTAGTTCTTATGTCAGATGCTATCTGCAAAACCTGTGTAATCATTGGAATGGTTGAATTTATTTATTTATTTTTTAAAACAATTTACTGACATAGGTCATTCAAAAATTGTGATTCAGATTTAGGTCCGGCTGATTGCAAAGTCTACATATCTTTTACATCAAAATTGGACAGGGAGAAAGCACAGGAACATATTTTTCCCTCTTATTAAACATAGATTTTTTTCTCATACAATATACTCTAAACAGAGTTTCTCCTTTCTCTATTCCTCTCAGTTCCTCCCCACCTCTTCTCTAATCTGGATCCACTCCCTTTCTGTCTCTCATTAGAAAGGAGCAGCCTCCTAAGAGATAACAATAAAGCATTACAAAATAAAATATAATAAGATAAAACAAAAACCATCATATTGAAATTGAACCAGATTAGCCAACAGAAAAATGAAAAAGACCCAAGAGAAGGCACAAGAATCAGAGACTCACTTGGTTGGACACATTCTGGAGTCCAATAAAAGTACTGAGCTGTAAGCTATAGTACATATTCAGAGAACATGGTGCAGAGCTTGGAGGTCCTGTGCTTGCTGCTTTCATCTCTGAGTTCATCTGAGCTTTGCTCAGATGTTTTAAAGGACCTTGATCTCCTTGTGTCCTATGTCCCCTCTGTATCCCCACTCCTTCAGTCTCTTCTTCCATGTGTTTTTCTGAACTCTGAGGGAATGGATTTGTTGGAAACATCTCAGTTAGTGTGTTTCAAGGTTTTTCACTCTCTGTATAATATCTATTTGTGGGCCTCTGAATCTGCTCCCATCTACTGCAGGAGATGTTTCTCTGATGGTGACTGAATAAGGCACTGGTCTTTGAGTATAGCAGAATATCATTAAGAACCATTTTATTGTTACTTGTTTTTCAGACAAGTAGTATTTGGTTTTACCCTACCAAGGTCTCTGTGCTATCTAGTGTCTGGTTCTTAGTCCCCTATGCAATGTCAGGTATGTGTTCCATCTCATGGAGTGAGCCTTAGGTCAATTCAGATATCAGTTGGTTGGTTACTCCTGGACAGTTTGTGCCACCATTGCCCCAGCATATTTTGCAGACAGGATAGATTGTAGATCAAAGTTTTTGTGGTAGGGTTTGTGTTTATGCTTCTCTTTTGGTAACCTGCAGAGTACCTTTCCATGTCATAGAGACTAGAATGTGGGGGTGAATGTTCTATGTAGTCACCAGTTTGACCTCTCCATGTTTAATGAGTTGTATAATTATTCTCTTCAGCAGTGGAATCTTGCTGTCAATTTGTGGAGAACAACCTATTGTCTTGGCAGCAGACTGGGTTGTTTGGGGATTTCCATTGGAGCCTTTCGGTCAACAACTCAACTGGATGAAACCCAGACCACAGTACTGGAAAATTCATTTGCTGACAAGAGATCATCAACTGCAGTTCCATCTCCCTCATTATTTGTAGAATTCATTAGGACCACCTTCATATGTTATATGGAGTTTCCACTGCACTTGGTTTCCATATCACCCTTCAAATATCCCTCAATTCTAGCTGTCTCTCCTCTCATTCCTTCCCTCAATATCATGTCCCTTCTACCTTCCTACCTGATTCTCCCATTCTTGCACCCAACTCTTTCTCCAGTCCTCCCATAAAACCTATTCTATTTCTCCCATATCACCTCTAATTTCTTCCTGTATGCCTAGTTTTTTTGGGCCTATGGATTGTAGCTTGGCTATAATTTATTTAATGGAAAATATCCAGATATAAACAAATACATGCCATATTTATCTTTCTGCATCTGTGTTAGCTCACACAGGATGAATTTTTTCTAGTTCCACCCATTTGTTTACAAATTTCATAATGTTATTCATTTTAATAGCTGAGAAATACTCCATTGCATGAAAGTATCCCATTTTCTTTATCCATTCTAATGTTGAGGGATATCTAGGTTGTTTTTAATTTCTAGCCAATTTGAATAGAACAGCAATAGACATGGTTGAGCAAGTGTTCCTGTGGTAGGATGAAGTGTCTTTTGGGTATATGGCCAAGAGTAGTATAGATTGATCTTGAGATAAATTGATTCCCATCTTTCTAAAGAGCCACCATACTGATTTCCATAATGGCTGTACAAGTTTTCACTCCTCGAGCAACAGAGGAGTGTTATACTTTCTCCATATCCTGCAGCATCATGTGTCAGTTGTATATTGGTCTTAGTCATTCCAACAGGTGTGAGGTGGAATTTCAAAGTAGTTTTAATTTGCATTTCCCCAATGGCTAAAGATATTTAATATTCCACTGTGGATCCAAGCACAGAAAACGACAAGAACAGACAGCTAAACGCACCCAATGGCCAAAGGTAAAAAAAAAAAAAATAGAAATCAAGGAAATATGACTCCAACAAAGCAGAATTATCCTAGCTCATCCAATTCGGATGACCTCACACCAACAGAAACACATGAAAACGTTGACAATTCTGCATTATGGAAAGTGATAGAGTCCCTGCAAGAAGAACTTAAATTTATGAAGGAATTCAAAGAAGCCACAATTCTACAAGTCAAAACAAGGAACAACACCATTAAAGAGCTCCAAGCCAAGGTGACAGAGCTTGAACAGGAAAAGGACAAAGCTATGAAGGATTTTCATACAAAAACAAGCAAGCTGGAGAAGGAAATGTACAAAACGAACAAAACCATACAAGACATGAAAATAGAAATAGAAACAATAAAGAAAACACAGTCAGAGTTAAAAGAGGAAGTGGAGAACCAAGGGAAGAGAACAGGAACTACGGATGTGAGTATCAACAATAGGATGCAAGAGATGGAAGACAGGATCTCAGGCATGGAAGATTCGATGGAAGAAATCAGTACAACATCCAAAGAAAATGAGAAGGCTAAAAAATCTCTCACCCACAACATCCAAGAAATCAAGGACTCGATGAAAAGACAGAACCTAAGAATTATAGGTATAGAGGAAAGAGAGGACTCCCGACTCCAAGGTCCAGGAAATATCTTCAACAAAATCATAGAGGAAAACTTCCCAAACCTGAAAAAAGAGATGCCAATAAAAATCCAAGAGGCTTACAGAACACCAAACAGATTAGACCAGAAAAGAAACTCCTCTTGCCACATAATAATTGAAACTCCAAATGTACAGAACAAAGAAAGAATATTAAAAGCTGTAAGAGAAAAAGGTCAAGTCACATACAATGGCAGACCCATCAGAATTACACCTGAATTCTCCTCAGAAACTTTAAAAGCTAGAAGGGCCTGATCAGATATACTACAAGTCCTGAGAGATCATAGGTGCCCAGCCAGACTACTTTACCCAGCAAAACTCTCTATCAACATAGATGGAGAAAACAAGATATTCCATGACAAAATCAAATTTAAACAATATCTACCCACAAACCCAGCCCTACAGAAAATCCTAGAAGGAAAATCCCAACCCAGAGAAGAAAACTCCACCCAAGAAAACAAAGGGAATAGAAAACCCCTCAGCAACTAAAACAAAAGAGGCACAGGACCACCACCTATACCAAACTAATGGGAAATAACAACCCCAGGTCACTAATATCCATCAACATCAATGGACTCAACTCCCCAATAAAAAGTCATAGGTTTACAGAGTGGATCCGCAAGCAAGACCCTTCCTTATGCTGTATACAAGAGACACATCTAACTATGAAAGATAGACACTGCCTCAGAGTAAAGGGCTGGGAAAAGGTTTTCCAAGCAAATGGACCCAGGAAGCAAGCTGGAGTAGCCATCCTAATATCAAACAAAACAGACTTCCAACTGAAGTTAATGAAGAAAGACAAAGAAGGGCACTATATACTCATTAAAGGGAATATTCATCAAGAGGAAATTTCAATACTGAACATCTATGCCCCAAATACAAAGGCACCTACTTTCGTAAAAGAAACACTTCTAAAACTTAAAGTGCACGTCGATCACAACACATTAGTAGTGGGAGACTTCAACACCCCACTCACAACAATGGACAGATCATCAAGACAGAAGACAAACAGAAAAATATTGAGTCTAACAGAGATCATGAAACAAATGGACCTAACAGATATCTACAGAACGTTTCACCCAAACACAAAGGAATACACCTTTTTCTCAGCACCCCATGGAACCTTCTCCAAAATCGACCACATAGTTGGTCACAAGGACAGTCTCAATAGATACAAGAAAATTGAAATAACACCTTGTATCTTATCAGACCACCATTGAATAAAGCTGGTCTTCAACAGCAAAAGAATCAACAGAAAGCCTACACACACATGGAAATTGAACAGCTCCTTACTGGATGACCACTGGGTCAGGGAAGAAATAAAGAAGGAAATCAAAGACTTCTTAAAATCCAACGACAATGAAGACACAACATACCCAAACCTATGGGATACATTGAAAGCTGTGCTACGAGGAAAGTTCATAGCACTAAGTGCTTTCAAAAAGAAAATTGTGACAGCTCATATTAGTGAACTAACAGCTAAGCTGGGTGAATTGGAAAAAAAAAAGAAACAAACACTCCCAAGAAGAGCAGAAGGCAGGAAATCATCAAACTTAGGGCTGAAATCAACAACTTAGAATCAAAAAGAACTATACAAAGAATCAATGAAACCAAGAGTTGGTTCTTTGAGAAAATCAACAAAATAGACAGACCCCTAGCCAAATTAACTAAAAGGCAAAGGGAAAGAACACAAATCAACAAAATCAGAAATGAAAAGGGAGAAATAACAACAGACATTGAGGAGATCCAGAAAATATTCGGAAATTACTTTAAAAATCCATATTCCACTAAATATGAAAACCTAAGTGAAATGGACAATTTCCTCGATAAATTCCACCTACCAAAACTAAATCAAAATCAGATTAACAGCTTAAACAGCCCAATAACACCCAAGGAAATAGAAACAGTCATTAATAATCTCCCAACCAAAAAAAGCCAAGGGCCAGATGGCTTTAGCACGGAATTCTACCGGACCTTCAAAGAGGAACTAACACCATTACTTTTCAAACTCTTCCACCACAAAGAAACAGAAAGAACACTGCCAAACTCATTCTATGAGGCCACTGTCATTCTGATTCCTAAACCACACAAAGACTCAACAAAGAAAGAGAACTTCAGACCAATCTCCCTCATGAACATAGATGCAAAAAAACTTAATAAAATACTAGCAAACCGAATTCAAGAACACATCAAAAGTATCATACACCATGATCAAGTAGGCTTCATCCCTGGAATGCAGGGATGGTTCAATATACGAAAGTCTATCAATGTAATTCACCACATAAACAAGATGAAAGAAAAAAACCACATGATAATCTTGCTAGATGCAGAAAAAGCATTTGACAAAATAAAACACCCCGTCATGCTAAAAGTTCTGGAGAGAACGGATATACAAGGACCATACCTAGAAATAATAAAGGCAATATAAAGCAAGCCAGTAGCCCACATCAAATTAAATGGAGAGAAGCTTGAAGCATTTCCTCTAAACTCAGAGACAAGACAAGGATGTCCACTTTCACCATATCTTTTCAACATGGTACTTGAAGTCCTTGCTAGAGCAATAAGACAACTAAAGGAGATCAAAGGGATAAAAATTGGAAATGAAGAAGTCAAATTATCCCTATTCGCAGATGATATGTTAGTATACATAAGCGACCCCAAAAACTCCACCAAAGAACTCTTACAGCTGATAAACAACTTCAGCAAGGTGGCTGGATACAAAATTAACTCAAAAAAATCAGAAGCACTTCTTTATACAACAAACAAATATACCGAGAAAGAAATAAGGGAAACAACCCCCTTCACAATAGCCACCAACAACATAAAATACCTGGGGGTAACTCTAACCAAGCATGTAAAGGACCTATATAACAAGAACTTCAAGCCCCTGAAGAAAGAAATGGAAGAGGCCTTTAGAGAAGATGGAAAGATCTCCCATGCTCATGGATAGGTAAGATCAACATAATAAAAATGGCTATCCTACCAAAAGCAATATATAGATTTAATGCAATTCCTATCAAAATACCAACACAATTCTTTATCGACCTGGAATAAGCTATTCTCAACTTCATATGGAACAACAAAAAGCCCAGAATAGCTAAATCAATCCTGTACAATGAAAAAACATCTGGAGGTATCACCATCCCATATTTCAAGCTGTACTACAGAGCAACAGTAATAAAAACAGCATGGTACTGGTATAGAAACAGACCAGTGGATCAATGGAATCGAATTGAAAACCCAAACATGGACCCACACACCTATGGCCAACTAATCTTTGACAAAGAAGCCAAAACCACACAATGGAAGAAGGACAGCATCTTCAACAAATGGTGCTGGTCCAACTGGATGTCCACTTGTAAAAGAATGAAATTAGACCCATACCTCTCACCTTGTACAAAACTTAATTCCAAGTGGATCAAAGATCTTAACATAAGGCCGGCCACACTAAAGACACTAGAAGAAAAAGTAGGAGAAACCCTCGAACTCATTGGCACACGTGACAACTTCCTGAACAGAACACCAACAGCTCAGGACCTGAGATCAACAATCAATAAATGGGACCTCATGAAACTGAAAAGCTTCTTTAAGGCAAAGGACACTGTCATTCGAACAAAACGGCAACCAACAGACTGGGAGAAAATCTTCACCAACCCCACATCTGATAGAGGGCTATTATCTAAAATCTACAAAGAACTCAAGAAACTAAAAGCCAAGAAACCAAATAATCCAATTAAAAAATGGGAGATGGAGCTAAATAGAGAATTCACAAAGGAGGAATCCCTAAGGGCTGAGAGACACCTGAAGAAATGTTCAACATCCTTAATCATCAGAGAAATGCAACTCAAGACGACCCTGAGATTCCACCTAACACCTGTTAGAATGGCTAAGATAAAGAGCTCAAATGATAGCGCATGCTGGCGAGGGTGTGGAGAAAGGGGAACCCTACTCCATTGCTGGTGGGAGTGCAGGCTTGCGCAACCACTATGGAGGTCTGTCTGGCAATATCTTAGAAATATAGGAATAACCTTGCCTCAGGACCCAGCCATACCACTTCTGGGTATACACTCAAAGGACCTCTCACGGAGACATAGGGAAGTCTCCTCATCTATGTTCATAGCAGCCTTATTTGTAATAGCTAGAAATTGGAAACAACCCAGATGTCCCTCAAGTGAAGAATGGATTAAAAAATTGTGGTACATCTATACAATGGAATATTACTCAGCTATAAGAAACAATGAAATCATGCAATTTGCAACCAAATGGATGGATCTAGAGGAGCTCATCCTGAGTGAGCTAACCCAGTCTTAGAAGGATGCACATGGCATCTATTCACTTATAGTAGGATTTTAACTATATCGTACAGGATATCTGCACTACAACCAACACTCCAAAAGGAACATGGACATAAATTTTTTTTTATCTTTTTCTTTTTCCTTCTTCTTTTCTTTTTTCTTTTTCCTTCTCCCTTCTCTTTTTCCTCTCTTTTTGTGGATATTCTTTGTTTTTGTGGGTTTGTGTGTTTGTTGGTCTTTTTTTTTAGTATTCCCCCAGTAGCAAGGAGACACCTTTCACTGGCAGTACTGCCTCGTAGGCCCCCGGAGAATGAAGAGGCTCTTGGCCCTCATATGACTCCTGATCTGTGGTGAGAGACTGTTAGGCAGGGACACTCCACCCCAGAGGAACAAGACGGAAGGTTCAGGGGGTAGAGCATGGGAGGGTGGGGCTGGGAAGCGGGAAAAGAGGACAATATGATAAGGATGTAACCTGAAGCAACAAACAAATAAATTTATTAACTAAAAAAAAAAAAAAGAAAAATAAAAGAAAAAAGGCAGGGGGCAGGGCTGAAACACTTTGAATGGAATAGAGGATACAGCCATTCGGCCTGGTTTTGCAGACCTCCAGGTGTAGAGAAGACGTGGAGCTAAGGTAAAATACAAGAGAATTGTGGTATTGGCCCATGCCTTTGACTTCAGTGGAGACTGGGGAGGGGGGAGCACCGTAGAGTTGGTGGTCTTATGTATTCTGGAGTCATACGGAGCAGGGTGGTGAGGGTGCATACTCTTGGTCCCACCATTCAAGAAGAGTACACCCTTGGTCCCAGCTCCCAGCACACTGGAGACAGAAATGGGCAGATCCCGGAGCTCAGGGTCAGCCTGATGCAGGGCAAACTCTAAATAGAGAAAGACTTCGATCCAGGAGTGGTGGAACACATCTTTGATCCCTTCAGATGGGAAACACAGGTCTCTGATCCCAATAGTTAGAGTTCAGAGACACACACATGGGAATTGGAGGGACCTAGGTTTGGAGGTTACTTACAAAAGGCCTTCTTGATGCAGGCAGATTGTCCTTTGGGATCTCAAAATATATACACTAGAGCTGGTTTAGCTCCAAGGTGACAGAATGATTTCTTCTTTAACCCGGATTGAAAGATAATGCTTTGTATGTTGTCGGAAGGCCAAATTTGCTTCAGGAGAAGTACTACCTAGCCCCCCCCCCCAAAAAAAAGAGGGCAATTGTCCTAGGGTTGGGTTTGGGGCAGGGCTCTGTTCTTATCGTTCCAGGAGAATCGAAGCGTCCATTAGGGGAGCCCGGGGACGGCTGGACAGCGGAAACTTCAGCAGAGACCAGAATCAGGCACCAAGGAGGACGAGTGACCCAGTTGATTCTGCCTGGCAGACTTCCTCAATAGCTGTCTCCATCGGGGGCCTGCAACCACCAAGGCAATCCAATGTCGCTGGAACCGTTTAGCTCTACACAATGCCCCGGCAGGAACCTCAGTGAAGCCTGCAAGATCAGCTTCTCCTTACAAACCCCTTAGGTCATCTAAACAGCTGAGAACAGAAGGACTGAACATAAAAGGAGTGTACTAACATTTTTAACCATTTTTTCCATTTGGGTTCGGGCCCCAAACAGGTCTATTACGACCCAAATCAGCAGGAAGTCACTTTAAGAGAGTGACGTCCCATGCCCAGAGGGTGGGGAAGGTGTTTCTCAGCCCTTCTTTTTGGTTATTTGAAGGATAACTGAAAACTCCGATATTTAGGGGAAGAGATTACAAGCTGATAAATGGTCCTGTTTAATGGGTTTTGGAGGTTAGCCCCAAGGACTTCCTACTTTTCCTTTTCTGTATCCTTCTTCCTCTCCTATGTAAGAGTGCATAGGCTTGAGAAAAATGAGATATAGACATAGCACAGGAAGGTCCAAGAAGAAGGGGAAGATTATTGAATATGCCCTTATACCTTTGTATATTGATACAAAATTAGTAGTTTATTTGGCTAAAGTGGTATTGACCATTGTTTATTGTGCAAAAATAAGATTGTATTGGATTACATCTGTATTGATCTTTGTATATTGATACAAAATTAAGATTATAGTTGGCCACAATGGTATTGACCCTTGTATATGGACGTAATATTAAGATTGTATTTGGCTACATAGGCATTGATCTTTGTATATTGATACATAATTAAGAGTATATTTAACCACAATTGAATAGATCTTTGTATATTGATACAAAATTAAAGGTAGCGCTTCCTAATGGTATCATACCTAGAGATAATTAAAAATAAAATGTGAAGCTCTGGCCTCTTGATACCAACCGTCTAAAACGGTCTAGGATAGTTAAGTAAAACAAACTCCTAGTCATGCAAACATGTCACTTTGTTAGCTACTATGACAGTCTACCACAGATATTCTCTAAACTACCCAGTAATCAAGTTGCTAAGAGACAAGCAACATTTGCTTATCTAAATAGAAGAGATGGATAGGGCATCTTCAAAAACCCAAGAGATCTGCAGAATATAGCATTTAAAGATGTTATCTTAAATTAAGATTTTCTTTTTTTTTGATATCGAGACATATCAGCACCTGACAGCACCCCCAATTCTACTCCAAGTAGAAGATAAGCATCAAAGAACCTCCACTGTAAGATGGTTGAATTAGTGGCAAGCCTACCTCTTGGCATGAAAAAACCCCTTGCACCAACTGCAGACAGACTGCTGTCCAAAAAGGACAAAACTTGGTAGCAGGGAAGTCGACAGCCTAACTCTGCCAAGACAGGGTAGGTAAGTCCTTCACAGTCCCTGCTCTACAACAAATGTCTGTCAGAGAAACAGGACCCAAAGGCTGAAGACTGATGCAGGAATGTATGGAGAGAAAATGGGAACTGTCCAGGTAGTCATTGGTATGTCCTTTCTTAGTTTTGGAAGCTGCAGGCCCTGCACTTCCTATATAAGCAGATATATTTATCCCTCTCAGGTCTCTGAGGTGGTTGAAGAATAGACAGCTAGAGTCTCATAGTTAAATTTTGAATTGTTTAGGAATCAAGAGGGTGTTATAGATCTAAGAAGATACTCTTAAAAGTGTGTTGCAAGACATCTTTAATCCCATCAGTTGGAAACCACATTTCTTTGATCCCAAAATTTAGAATGCAGAGACAGGCACATAGGATTTGGAAAGATTTAAGTTTAAAAGCTACTTACAAAAGGCAGGCTGCAATTCAAACAAATTGTCCTTTGAGATCTCAAAATATATACACTAAAGGTTTGTTTAGCTCCAAAATATCAAAATAATTTCTTCTTTAATCCGGATTGAAAGGTAATACTTTATATATTATCAAAAAAACCAAATTTGCTCCAGGAAAAATATTACCTGACCCCCCCAAAAAAAGGTAATTGTCCCAGAGTTAGGATTAGGGCAGGGCTCTGTTCTTATCTTTCCAGGAGATTTAAAGCATCCATTCAAGGAATCCAGGGACAACTGGACAACGGAAACCTCAGCAGAAAACAGATCAGACACCAAAGAAGACGAGTGGCCCAGATGATCCAGCCTTGCAGACTTCTTCAATAGCAGTTTCCTCAAAAGTCTATAACCACAACAACTCAAAATCACTAAGATCGTTCAGCTCCACAGACTACTCCAACCAGATCTTCAGTAAAGTTCTGAAGATCAGCTTCTGTCTATGAACTTCGTAGGACATCTAAATAGCTGAGCACAAAGGGACTGAACATCAAATGATTCTATTAACATTTTTAACCATTTTTCCATTCTTATTTTGGCCCCAAACAGGTTTACTACGTCCCAAATCAGCAGGAAGTCATTTTAAGAGAACAACGTCCCATCCCCAGAAGGGGGGGAGGGTGTTCTCCCCCTTTGGTTATTTGATAGATAATAGAAAATTTTGTTATTTAGGGGAAAAGACTACAAGCTGTTAAATGGTCTTGTTAAATGGGTTTTGGAGGTTAGACCCAGGGACTTCTCTCTTTTGCTTTTCTGTATCCTCCTTTCTCTCCTATATAGGAGTGAACAGACTTGAGAAAAATGGGACATAGACATAGTGTAGGAAAGAACAAGAAAAAAGGACAGATTATTGAATATAGCTTTATACCTTTGTATACTGATAAAAAATTAATATTATATTTGGCTAAATTGGTGTTGATCATTGTATATTAATGCAAATTTAAGATTGTATAGGGCTACAT
>CAJQZJ010033828.1:3443770-3516039 GCA_907164525.1 Lophiomys imhausi | reverse complement strand
CCCTCCCTCCCTCCCTCCCTCCCTCCTTTCTTTCTTTCTTTCTTTCTTTCTTTCTTTCTTTCTTTCTTTCTTTCTTTCTTCTTTTTTAGACACAGTCTTACTATGTAGCTTCATCTGGCCAGGCTGCCCTTGAATTTATGAATATCCATCTGCTTCTGCTTCCCAAGTGCTGGGATTAAAAGTGTGCCCCAACAAAATGGTCTCATAATTACCATTTTTTTTTTTTTTTTTTTGGTTTTTCGAGACAGGGTTTCTCTGTATAGCCCTGGCTGTCCTGGACTCAATTTGTAGACCAGGCTGGCCTTGAACTCGCAAAGATCCGCCGGCCTCTGCCTCCCAAGTGCTGGGATTAAAGGCGTGCGCCACCACTGCCCGGCATAATTACCATTTTTTATCTTAAACATTTATTTAGTTTTTGATGAACATCAAACAATCCTGTGCAACTATGAAATACAGTGTGACACATATCTGCAATAGGAACTGACCACACCAGGCTAGTTAACATTTCCATGTCTTGGTCATTGCTGTGCTCACAGGACTCTAAACACTGTCATCTTACTATTCAGAAAGTGGGTCACAATGGCTATTACTTTGTTGACAAAGTGTCTTGCAGGTAGCCATGTCTGCCCCTCAGAATTACCCTGCTGTTTTAGATCCTCAGGTTCAGGGATCACAGGGATACGTCAGTCCTGTCAATTTATTAGTGACTTTTTCTGAGGGAATCTCATTCTGTAGTCTGTGGCACCTTCACACAGAGTGTGTACCTCAGCCTTTCAAGCACTGAGATTGTAGGCAAGACTCATTACCAGGCTCAGCCATTGTGTCGTACATTTGCCCCTAATCTGTAGAAACTCAAACTTAGTACTACTAATTTTGAGGACCTGTTCTCTAGTCCTTTACTGACTTCTCTTCAATATGAAGTGAGTTTATAAAATGACTAGAAGAAAGCACAGAGGAAACACTTCATCATAGTACAGGCAAAGAAAGACCACTTTTTTTTATAAGAAAGATCATTCCGATAATAGATAATAATAATAATAATAATAATAATAATAATAATAATAATAAAAATAAAAAACCCGACAAATAGATTCTCTCAACCTAAGAAGTTTCTGTACAGCAAAGGAAATAATCAATCAGCAGACTAAAGACAACTTACAGAATGAGTGAAAAAAATTACAAACTATCTGACAGATTAATAATTCAGGATATATAATGATCTAAGAAAACTTCAATGACAAATCAACCCCAATTTACAAGTGGGGGAAGATATAAATAGAGAGAGAGCTTTTCCTCCTCCCACATCATCTCTTTCCAGACCCAAGCTGAGCTAGGAGTGACATCCATGTACCCCCTTTACTCAGTCTGATTGAGGACCCTCACCCTGTGTTATCACTCTAGGCACATGTTCATGCGGGAGCAGCATCTACCTGCTTTCTTGGTTAATCTAACTCAGGACCCTCACACCTGCTGTCTCATTCCTTCTGCTTGCCCAGAACCTGCTGCATCATGTAATATGGTTCAGCCTTGGCAGAATTCATATGAATTCTAGAGAATCTTCCTGGTCCCTGGTCCAATGCTGCCTTCTCTCTTTCAGAGCCAGCTTGGAGCTGCAATGAGGGAATCTCTTGGATATCCATCACCAAAGCACCCATCATACCAGTTACAAATGATTTGGAATCAACCCCAGACTCTCCGTTAAATAACCAACACAGAGTATCTGAAGGACTGATTTTTCTCTCTCATCTGTCCTCACCTGAAATCAACCAAGTTTGAGCAATAGTACAACCAGAAGTGAACTTCCACTCAAATATGCTAGAGTCTTATTTTGGACACACAGTCTACAAAATGCTTCCCCAGACTTGAAGGTAAGACACTATGGCTAAAGACCCCACACCCTTCAGACCCAGAACTCAGAGAAACTGAGCTGGGATGGACCTTTAGGACTAAGCTTTCATAGTAGCAGAAGGAGCTGTGTGAACTGCCAAGAGAAAGAAGCGACCAATAGTCCTACCCAGCTGTAAAACCCTGTGAGCCACAACAATAATCACCTTGGCAAGATATTCCCAACAGTGTGGTTGGTAGTGGGGTTTTCATTTTGTGGACAATAACAGCTGTCTAATTAGATTTAAGGCCTGCTCAAGAGGAGGGAATTCATGCCTGGGATGGAAACATAACTATCCATGCCCGAAGAAGCTACAGACCCTAGAGAAGAACCTGCTATTATCACTTTCCTGAATAGATACAGCACATAACTGTTCTAAATACTTATCCTTGTACCCACAGATAAATAAATGTCTCACCCCTCATTACGGAATTTTTTTGTTTTTTTGTTTTTGTTTTTGTTTTTTTTTTTTTTGCAGCAGATGGAGGCTACTAGCAATATTTATAGCTTGCCATCATGAAGAAAGTTAGTGACTGTGGGGGTACCCAGCCCCCCCTATGTAGTCTGTGCATCTATATATAACACAAATTGGTACATCTACAACACAAGTCCTATACTTTAGGCTCAGGGGATTTCAAAGTAGATGAGGTGGAAAGCTGGTAAGAGCCAGAACAGGCTGATTACTGCTCTGAGGTAGTGTCTTTTGAACAGGACAGGGTTGCTGTCCCTGAAGGCTCATGAAAACCCACAAAAGCCCAGTTATTTAAACAAGACCTGCTTAACCACCACACTAGTCAACATGCCAGAGAGGGAGAGGGAGAATTCCCAAGACCCCATCCTTAGACAAAGAGCTACAGGCAATCAATGGCTGCTGTGAGAGGGAGTTCCATCCCCCCCCCCAGAGATTATCGTCCTGAACAGGTCATGAATTTGAGGGGAAGTGAGGGTCATGGGAGGAGTTGGAAGTGATGTAAATGGAGTACTCATGTATGAAGTTCTTAAAAAGATTAAATAAGAAATATACAAATAGAGACTTTTGAAAAGAATAAATTTAAACAGGTAATAAATTAATGAGAAAACATGCAACTTAGTAAGCTGCTAGTGAAATGCAGTTTGAAACCACATGCTTTTTAATGAGAACAGCAGGCTGTCTTGTCAATTCCAAAAACATAGCTTTGAGTTCATGGACTTTAACCCAGTAATTAAACCATAGAAATTTATCAGCAGTATTGAACCACTCTGAAATGTTAACTGTGCCTATTGAGAAAAAGAAGTCTTATTTCCCAGCTTTTATCATTTTCTGTAATGAGACCTCTCAAATTAGAAAACCATCAAGTATCTCTGTAAAGGTGTGTACTGTAGAACACACTTGGAAAGCACTTGGAAAGGTGTAGCACCCAGTAACCACTGAATCCATTGATGAGCACCATAAGCTGTTAGGTTATTGGTTGATTCTATAACATTTACCCGTGGATGCTAATACTGATTGTGAACTTGACAGATGAGGCAAGTGTGAGAGGACAAGTCTGTGAAGGAAATATAGATTACATTCATCAAAGTGGGAAGACCTACCCTAAATATGAGGAGTACCATTCTATGGGCTAGAGCACTGGGCTGAATAAAATGAGAAAATAGTTGAGTATTAAAAAATTAACTATTCTCTCTGCTTCCTGGTAGATTCAATGTGACCAGGATGGATTGTATCTCAAAATGTGAAGCAGAATAGATCCTTTCTCCCTGAAGTCACTGTTGTCAGGATATTTAATCACAGCAGAGGAGAAAGTAACTAAGATGGTCTTGGACCAAAGACTTCTGTATTCTTTACTTTTTTCTTTTGTATAGTGGATACTTTCAACAGCAAACATTCAGTGAACATCAATTTTGCATGTAGCAGATACTTAAGTAGTAGAGGTAGAGCAGACAAAAATATTCCATTGCTTAGAACTATGTTCATCTGTTTTATCTACTAACTGTGAAAATTAAGTGAGTTAAGACATGCAAGGTCCTTAGAAAATGACTGCCATGACTAAGTAATTCATGCACATGAACTATTGTATTGTTGTAAATACTATATTTTTACAACAAGAAAATGAGGACTTATCAACAAATAACCAACTTAAAATATTTGCAAGAAAAATATCGGTTAAACTGGGATCTTCTTTTATTGGAGATGTATTGGGACCTAACTTATGCAATGCCCTATTGACCTATTAATCCAGTTACATTGTGATCTGCCCACCCAGTGATAGGGTGGGCATTGTAGTGGGCTATTCTTTTTCCTCTGGTTATAACATAAACTCAATGGATTGAGATACTTTACTGGAAAGTCTGCCTAACACTCAGGCTGGTGACACTGGATTCTAATCAAATCCATTCTGTCCACACCCTCCTTACACTTTGGATGTTATCTACTCCATTTTATTATTCATATATGTAGAAAATCAAAGGGAGAGAAATCTTCCAAGAAATACAATGGCTCACAGACTTGCCCAAGGAGGAAAACAAACAAACAAATAAAACAAAATAAAATAAAATGTCTGTCTTTGATACACCTGTCAGCATACATCTTCCTGAGTGCTGGCTACTGTTTTAGAGGATTTATCTTCAGAAACATGAGCATAAATATTTTCTTGCAAGCTCAGACTTAAATTTAAGTACCTTGAAGCTTCTTGCACAATTACTTGTTAAATATTTAAAGGAGGAGGAGGAGGTGGGGAGAAGAAAACCATTATTCATTTTTCTCCCCTTTGGCAACTTTTCCCTAGAACACAGATTAATTGAAATATTAGCTTTTTTTTGTTTATTTGTTTTTCTCCCTTCACTCAAATCTCTTGAAAGGATTCTATGCAATTTAAAAGCAATTTGAACCTTGAGGATCAGGTGGTTATTATTTAGGATAGCTTTTTTCAGTTTGGGTATGGTCGTCATTGTAGCTGAAGTGAGGTTGTTGTTTTTTTTTTCTTTCCCTTTTTAGGAAAAAAAAAAAAGCCCTTAAGCTCCGTCTACAAGAGAACTAAATCATAAAGGAACAAATGGGACTGTGTGGTTTGTCAGCAAGGCCTGCTTAAGAAATACCTTCTTTAATAAGCATTCACAATGCTCCTGGCTATATTCCCTTCTGTCATATTTAGTGAGGAAATTTACAAGACAAACAACTACGCACCTTGATGTTTTGCCTCAGGCTCCCCATCTGTCTGGCATGGAGCTCAACAGAGGTCGGTATTATGAGTTAGCTTAGATTTTTGTTTGAGTATGAATGGAGTTACTAAAAACCCATCTTTAAGCAAGTACTACGCAGGAACAGGCATCTGGCAAAGGTGGGAATCGGGGGTAAGTTTGCTGTTGAAGAACTGCTGATGTGTTAAGATAAGCAGTAAAGAATGGGGAAACTACAGTGTAATTTTAGCTTTACCACTGACTGTTCGTCTTTGCACAAGTTACTTTGCTTCTGGGACTGCACTCAATACAAGATGAGGGCACTGTTACTCTATTGACTTTTAATAATATGGTTGTAATTCACAGTATGACATTTTATATGATAACCCACCAGGCATATTCATACACATCATATGGGTACATATGTACAAACATTCATAAGTATACTCCAAAGCCATGAATAAGTATTTCATGAGATAATTATTCTCTCTGTATCTGGTGCTCTGATATTTTCTAGTTCATTCTACACCATTCTGTAACCATATGGTTTTCTATGCCCATCCTTGCTCTGAATAATGAAACAGAGATCTTTATATCTATTATAAGCTTTGGGCACTATAGATGGGCAAATACTCAGCTAGCTATTCTAATCCAACAATACTGGCCTGGCCTACAAACCATTGCATAGCCGGTTACCTGTCCATCTTAGTCTTAGCCTGGTATCTGGTTCTTCATCTGTGTCCCTATGGTGACCCCCCCTTTTGTCCCCACCTGAGACATTATCTCCAGGCTGGAAGTCTCACCTTTTTCTCTTGCCTAAAACATATAATACATTTAAAGGTCTTTCTGTCATTATTCTGAGCAAGGACATGGTTACACCATTCTGCCTCATTTAGAGGGTGTTGGCATTATTATTTTTTATTTATTTTATTGCGATTCTTAAACTTTTATCTATCTTCAGACCCGTAGGAGAGAAAGATGGTTAGAGAACAAAGGGGACATAGTTCTCTTTAGATTACTTCTTGCTGATTAGGGTTGTTGGCACCCTTGGGACAAGTCGATTTTTTGTAAGTAAGGATATCTCCAACTTCTTCTCTTAAAACTAAACAACAGCAGCTCAGCAATAGCAAACACAGCAGCAGGATGAATCAGCAGCAGGATGAACCAGCAGCAGCGGGGCAGCAGCAGCAGCAGGAGTATCAGCCACCCTCTTCTTCAGAGCATCCCTGCCCTCTCAGGGCTCTGTCATTTATACCCTCTCTAGAGTCCTCAGAACTAAACTGTCTGCAGTTGGCAAACCATGCCCCTTGCTAGAGCACAAGACAACCACAGTTAACAGCTGTGGATAAACTGAAGAAGCCCCATATCTCACACCTGGGATTACAACAAAAACATATTCATGTAACATAACTGGGGTTTTAAAGAAACAACAATTCTCACTACAAGAGGGAAATCACAACTGAGTTTCACTGAACTAATGTCATTCGTAGGCTGCAAACTACAATTGTGTTCTATATTAGGCATGGAAATCCTTATGGAAATTAGTAAAATTACCATTGTCACTAGAAGCATAGACCATCCTTGAAGAGACTTGTTAATGTACTTGAGAATCCAGCACAATTGTTTCCAGTGAGTACACAATCTTCTGCATGTGAAGCATGTTGAGAGCTCTACTAGCTGCTGGGCTCCAGGGCCTTATGGCTGTCTCATTGACCACCAGGCTAGCTTCGGTGAAACCAGAAAAGAGGGCATTTCTGTTCACACACCCTCACCTGCTTGCCAAGGCTTCCTCTTCCAAGTTCTTAGTTTGTTTTTAGAGAGTCGGATATGTAATTGGGCCCAAGATAGTGCAGGTTGGCTTGGGCTAAGCATGTGCTTGGGGAGTCAACAGTGTTCTCAGCTTGCTTATATTAAAGATTTTAGCAGAAGCAAAAACAAAAACAAAAACAAAAACAAAACCCAACAACAACAAAAACAAAACAAAACAAAACCCCATGATTAATGTTTGTCTTTGCTTTTTTTTCTTTTTCTGTAACCAAGGCAACTTATAAAAGAAGGTTTTTAATTTGGAGACCTACTCACATTTTCAGAGGATGAGACCATGGCTGTCATGTTGAGGGGCATGACAGTAGGTAGACAGACATGGTGCTGGGACAGTAGTTGAGACATGCTGAGACAGCAACCATGAGGCAGAGAGAGAGAGAGAGAGTCAGAAATAGAGACAGTAAGAGAGAGATGGAGAAAGAGACAGAGACAGACAGAATCAGAAAGAGTAGGTTCTAACTGGGAATGTCATGGACTTTTAAAACCTCAAAGCATGCCCCAGTGACATAGCTCCTCCAGGGCTACACCTCCTAATCCTTTCCAATCAGTTCTACTAACTGGGGACCAAGAATTCAAATATATGAGCCATTGGGGACCATGCTCATTCAAACCACCATAATGTTCGAGGGCAAACAGCAACCAGCATCAAGTCATCCAAGAGAGCGTCATTCTCTTTATTTCAGCCGTTTGACCACTCTACCTCCATGTTCTCTTTCCACCTGAATTGTTTGGAGTTGTCTTTTTCCCCCTTGTAATTTTGGTTGCCTGACTTGGGGTTCAAGTACTCCTAGTGTGAATGAGAGTCCTGTGAGGATTTCTCATCTAGAGCACCCGTGTGGCCTTTGTGACCAACATGTCAAAACTTGCCTTACAAAAGCCTTGAGGAGCCATTTTAATCTGTATCACTGCTTGTCAGAGTTCTAGAGTCAAAAGTGTGCCACAATACAAGCAGCCAAGGAAATAAGGACATGACAGAAGACAGGTCTCATTTGGTCCTAATGTGACTTCTTGTTGAAGGATCTGTTATGCAGAGTCTGCCATACTCATTGCTGACACAGCCTTCCACAGCCTCCAGACAGGAAGTCCAGTGCTGGCAGGTAGCTCTAACTTTGCTCTCAGCACTTAAGATTTGCTGAGTCATACAAACTATTCAAATATAATTCAACTATAATAACTATAATCATTAAAGAGAATAAATCAATGGGAAGGTAGTTATGTGTGAAAATGACCCACAAACTAAAAAGAAAAGAAGGATCTATGTACTCAATAGATAATTGTGGAGCATCTGATCTAGAGGTAGAAACCTTCCCTTTCTATCTCCCTTCATCTGTTATCTGTTATGGAAAAATTCAGTAGTTTGCGAAAGTGCATTAATGATCCACTCACCAGTTGATGGACATCTGGGCATTCACCAGTGATTCCATTCACTATCTATTGTGAACAACATTGTGTATGGACAAATACATATCTCTGTAATAGGATACAGAGCTACGAATATAGATGCTCAGAAGAGCTGGGTGATGTGGTGGATCTACGTCTAGATTTTTGAGGAAGTTTTACACTGATTTCCGTAGTAGCTGAGTCAGTTTGCACTCCCATTAATAAATTACTATTTTTCCTATACCTCTGTAAGCTTATGTTACCATTTATTTTACTGATCTTGGCCATTCTGGCTGGGGCAAGAAGAAATCATGTGCATCTCTCTGATGGGTAAGGATGCTGAACACCACTTAACCATTTGTTAGCCATTTGTTTTTTTTTTTTTGTTTGTTTTGTTTTGTTTTGTTTTGTTTTGTTTTTCGAGACAGGGTTTCTCTGTGTAGCCCTGGCTGTCCTGGACTCAATTTGTAGACCAGGCTGGCCCCGAACTTGCAAAGATCCGCCCGCCTCTGCCTCCCAAGTGCTGGGATTAAAGGCGTGCGCCACCACTGCCCGGCTTTGCTAGCCATTTGTATCTCTTCTTTTTATAACATTCTGCTCAGTTCCATCACCCATTTTTCAATGGGGTTGTTTGTTTTCTTGATTTTTTTTTAGGTTTTTGAGTTCTTTGCATATTGTAGACACTAACCTCTGTCAGTTATATATCTGACAAAGATTTTTTTTCCATTCTTTGTGCTATCTCTTCACTGGGTTTATTGATTCTTTGGTCTTACAAGAAGCATTTTAGTTTCATGAGATCTCATTTGTGTATTTTTGATCTTATTTCCTACTGGAGCCCTATTCAGAAACTCCTTGCCTGTGCCTATGTGTGGAAGAATGCACCCAATTTTTTTTATCTAGAAGTTTCAGAATGAGGAAAATGTGGTAATACACACAATGGAGTTTTATAAAAGAGAAACTAAAATTATAAAATTTGCAAGAAAATGAATGGAACTTGAAAAATAATCATACCGGGTAAGGTAAGTAATCAACACTCAGACAGACGAAAGCTTCATGTTCTCTCTTATATGTGAGTCCTAGCTTTACAATTCTAAATTTGTGGGCTTAATTTGGAATACCTGCAGAAGTCAGAAAACTACAAAGGGGTAAGTTTAGAAGAGTAGCGTGATTTTATGGAAGGAAGAGCAGATAGTAGAACACACGTGTATGAAGGAACAAAAGTTTAAGTAGGGAGAGGGATGGGAGGGTCAGACAGAAGGTAAGATAGCTAACACCAAGAGCATTTGAAAAAGCAATATAGAAACTTACTATTTATAAGATTCCATAATATGCGAACATTTGTATATTATATAGAATTACCCTATATTGGAGGATTATGCTTCTCCCATATAATACAGATTATAAAACAAAAAGACCAGGGACAGATGTGGGGTAGTTCCCTTTGAGTTCTTGGTCAGGGTATCTAATAGACCCCTAAAACAACACAGGCTGTCACCATTGCTCTTAATTACCCATCAGAACTTGATAAACTCTACTACTGAAGATATCACACACTTGGACCACAGGGTCAAATCAAGCTGGTACTGACCTGAATGAAGGTTTTTCTTTTCTTTTTTTTTTTAGTATCAGAAAATGCTGTGCATGATGTTGAGGGGAAAAAAACCTCATTAAGAGTCTTGAATAGCTGTGAGTCCTGGGACCTATAATAACAATAAGACTGAGAAGATATGCCTATTGGTCAAAGAGTGGTATTAATGTCATGGAGGTAATCAACTGTTTTCTGATTCCACAGGATTGAACTCACGTCTGATATTGTAAATGTGGACAAGAATTTGTGACTGGGGAAGTCATAGGCTTTGTGGAGAATCTACTATTACTATTTGCTAAATGGATACAATATTAAACTATCTTTTAAATATTTACCTTAATACCCATAGATTAGTGAAGCCTTCAATTTAATACAATTGAGGATTTCATACACTATATTTTGAACATATTTACCTTCCTCAACTTTTCCCCTTACCACCTGTGGTAGTTTGAATATGTATGGTCCTCATAAACTCATGTGTTTGAGCGCTTGGCCCATAGGAAGTGGCACTATTAAGGAGGTGTGACCTTGTTGGAGTAGGTGTGACGCTTTTGTAGGAAGTGTGTCACTGTGGGAATAGGCTTTGAAGTCTCATATGCTAAAGCCTGGCCTAGCATGGCAGTCTCCTTCTGCTGCCTGTGGGCCAAGATTTAGAACTCTCAGTTCTTTTACCATGTCTACCTGCATACCACCATGCTTTTTGCCATGAGGTCAATAAACTAAACCTGTGAAAGTATAAGGCAGTCCCAATGAAATGTTTTCCTTTATAAGAGTTGCTGTGGTCATGGTGTCTCTTTACAACAATAGAAACCCTAACTATGACATTGCCCTCTCAACATCTGTATTCAGTCCCAACGAACTTTGAGATTGCTTCTTCTTCTTTCTTTTCCTGTGAAGTCTGGTTTGTGTTGGTCAGTAAATCTTGGGATCGGGGCTTGCACATGAGTATGGTCAACCTACTGTGGGTCATATCATGAAAACAAAACAACAAACAAATAAACAAAAAACAAATCTTGACTCTCTCTGTCTCTCAGCAGTCATCAAGTACTAATACCTCTTTAGACAGTGGTGGGATTACCTACCTACCCTCCACCTCCATTGTGGGATGTTTTATCTGACTGGAGCTTGAACAGGTCTTGTTTATGCTGTTACACTCACTGTGAGTTCAAAAGGGTTTCTGCCCCACGGTGCCTGGAAAACACTTTCCTTAAAGGTACCCACCATCTCTGCTTGTTATCAGTTTTTAGCGTCCTCTCCTAAAAAGATCCCTGATCCTTGGAATGAGATATTGATGTTTAATTCTGGCTGAGCCTTCTCCAGTCCTTTATTCCTTGCATGTTGACCACCTGAGGGGTTGGGAGTGCCTATGTATTAATTTCTATCTATTGCAAGACTAAGCTGGAGAAGGTGCTGTCTTACAGTGGGCATCAGTTAATACAGAGACTCAAGGCTGCTCAAAAATACAGAGAATAAGTAACAGTGGAGGGGTTAGGTATAAGTGGACCATCTACTTCATTTGCTTTCTTCTCAAGCCTCAGGCAACATAAAGAAGGAATGAAAGACTGTAGGAGCCAAAGGTTGGAGAGGACCTCTGCTCGAGTGTCTTCTGGACTTGAGAAAGCCACTGTAGTCATGAACTCAGAGCAGCCTGCACAAGACCTGGGAAAGATCAAGTCGGTCAGAATTCCAGCATGGATCTTGAGGCACTCATGAAATCTACACCTTAATAAAGAATTATAGGTGGCTGAAGGCTGCTGGGTAGGGAAGGTCAGTTTTCTTCAGGACTCTGGTGCCTAATAAGTTGCCCATGCTATAGCAGATAAGGCTCCACCCATACCATATAGGTATTATTAAGTGGACCTTGGGCTATATAAAGAAAGAAAATATGAGGAAGTTGGGAGAGAAACATAGTGTGAGAGGGTCACATAATGGGGAGTTGAAGATTCATATGATCAAAACACATTGCACACGGGGGTGGGGGAGTGGGGGGTGGGGGGATGGGCGGGAAGATGGCAGTGATCAAGCCGGACACATTCTGATCGTCAGGAAGACCGATTGGACAACTGCAGCAATATACTCCTCTGAACAGCAGTTTGTGAGGCACAAGCCTATCTGGGCTTTCCCAGCAAAGACTCCACTCCCTGTCACAGTGTAAGAGACGGCATATCAGATCCTTTCAGGATTCAATCTCCAGAGGACCTCTACCTGAAGTTTCCTGTACCTGAAGCGTCTGTGCAGGTGTTGGAACATCCAGGAGAAAGCCACTACAGTAAGACAGAGTGTGATTCTACCTGGGATATTCAGTATGGTGGTGACTGGCTGACTGGTAATTGCGGGACCCAGCTGGCAGGCGCTGAGCTTCCCTGAGCCCAAGCACACTGTGGGCAGGATATAGAATATAAGTTGAAACTCCTGCTCCACCCCCACCTGACTACAGGGGTCTGGTGGAGGCCCCTCTAACCCAGGCAGGCTGTTCTGGAACACTGCGATTCAAGCAGGGAAAAGGTGGCTGAGATTCACTGAGTGAACTCCATATTGGAACTCTCTGTCCATGCTCACTTCAGCAGGGCACCCACTCTACATTCAGTCTCAGTCTAGGACATTTAGATCTCCACCCAGAACAGTGAAGTGGTCTTGGACTGAGGCATACTACCTGAGGGGGTGGGCAGTGCCCGACCACAGAACTTCTGACAGAGAGGCACAGGCCAATCCTGGGACCCCTGTAAGTGTAGCTTGGGAGGATCATACCCACAGTCCTAGCACCCTAGCTACAGGGAATCTGTTAGAAGCCATTCCAACCCGGACAGGCTACTCTTGAACACAGCGCCTCTGACAGGGAAAAGGCCACTGAGATCCCCCTGAGTCCAAGTGCTGGAGATGCTTTGTGAACTCACTGCCCTCACCCACTTTGGGAGAACTTTCACTCTGCTGACTCAGTTTACAGCATCTAGATCTCGGTCTGGATCAGTGAAGAAGTTCTGAACTACTGTGTGTGGCCAAAGCAGCACCAACCCAAAGAACGTCTGACTGAGAGGCACAGAGTGATCCTGAAACCCCCAGAGAAGAGCGTGGAAGGGCCACAGCCACAGTCCTGGCACCCTGGCTACAGGGAAATTGCCAGAAGCCATGTCTTCAAAGGCAGGCTACACTGGAGCACAGTGATTCTGGGTGGGAAAAGGCAGCTGAGCATCCCCAAATCCAAGCACTGGGGACAGGGTGTGAATTCCACATCAGAACTCCCTGACTGCACCTGCCTTGCCTCTCAGATAAATACCCAGGATACAGCATGAGAGCTCTGACTTGGGACCAGTGAAACAACCCCAAACCATTGCTCATTGCCTGGGTGACATGGGCTGTACCAGATCACAGTGCTTCTGTCTATAAGCCACATATTGAACCTGACAACCCCCTGAGAGCAACTTGGGAGGACCACAATCACAGTCCTGATGCATAAGCTCTAAGGGAGCTGCTGCTCCAGCATACAGTCTATGGCCTGCAACCCGCACCAACATCACTAAGAAGAACAGTTGGATCTGAGGAACCTGCAGGGAGGAATGACACATCCCGCCACTACTTCTGACCTGAGTTCCCAATTGGGACACAACAGGAGGGAGTGAGCTCTGGGAGACACACTGAGAACCAGCCCCCACACCAGGCCCCATACAACCTTTGGAGAGCGACAGAGAATCAAGTTATTCAGCCTCTACACCAAAGCTCCCTTCTTGGCACCAGGAAAAATAGCTAAGAACAACCAGATGTTTAAAGGCCAGCGAAAGAACAGAACTGACAAAAGTCAGGGAAATATGACTTCAAAAAATTCAGCTATGCTAGTACAGTAAGCCCTGACCATCCCACCACAGCTGAAACACATGAAAATGATGACAAATCTATACTTTGGAAAGTGATAGAGTCCTTACAAGAAGAAATTAAATATCTGAAAGAATATAAAGAATCCTCAATTTTACAAATGAAAGTAATGGAGAATAATACCATTATAGACCTCCAAGCCAACACAGCCCAACACGAACAGGAAAGAGACAAGGCAATGAAAGATTCAAAAGATTTGCAGACAAAGACAAGCAAATTGAAACAGGAAACATATACAATGAATAAAATGGTTCAAGACTTGAAATTGGAAGTAGAAGTAATAAAGAAAACACAAACAGAGTTAATCCTGGAGGTAGAGAATCAAGGGAAGATAACAGGAACTACAGACATGAGTGTCAAAACTAGGATACAAGAGATGGTAGACAGAATCTCAGGCATGGAAGTTTCAATTGAAGAAATCAGTACAACAACCAAAGAAAATGAGAAATCTAAAAAAGTTCTCACCCACAACATCCATGAAATCAAGGACTCAATGAAAAGACAGAACCTAAGAATTATAGACATAAAGGAAAGAGAAGACTCTCGACTCCAAGGTCCAGGAAACATCTTCAACAAAATCATAGAAGAAAATCCCCAAACCTAAAGAAAGAGATGCCAATAAAATTCCAAGAGGCTTACAGAATACCAAGCAGATTAGATCAGAAAAGAAACTCCTCTTGCCACATAATAATTGAAACTCCAAATGTAAAGAAAAAATATTAAAACCTATAAGAGAAAAAGGTCAAGTAATATATAATGGAAGACCCATCAGAATTACACCTGATTTCTCCTTAGAAACTTTAAAAGCCAGAAGGGCCTGGACAGATGTCCTACAAGCCCTGAGGGAACATAGGTGCCTGGTCAAACTGCTAACTCTATCAACATAGATGGGGAAAAAGATATTCCATGACAAAATCAAATTTAAACAGTATCTACCCACAAATCCAGCCCTACAGAAGATCCTAGAAGGAAAATTCCAACCCAGAGAAGAAAACTATACCCAAGAAAACAGAACTGCACTGCAGCTAAACCAACAGAAACACGCAACCACCACCTGCATCAAAATAACAGGAAATAACAACCTTTGGTCCTTAATATCCATCAACATCAATGGACTCAACTCCACAATAAAAAGACACAGGCTTACAGAATGGATCCATAAACAAGACCCATTATTTTGTTGCATACAAGAAAGGCATCTCACTAACAAAGATAGATGCTACCTCAGAGTAAAGGGCTGGGAAAAGGTTTTCCAAGCAAATGGACCCAGGAAGCAAGCTGGAGTAGCCATCTTAATATCAAATAAAACAGACTTTGAACTGAAGTTAATAAAAAAAGATAGAGAAGGGTACTACATACTCGTTAAAGGAAATATTCATCAAGAGGACATCTCAATACTTAATATCTATGCCCCAAATACAAGGGCACCTACATCTGTAAAAGAAACTCTTCTAAAGCTTAAACCTCACACTGATCCCCACACATTAATAGTGGGAGACTTCAACACCCCACACACAATAATGGATAGGTCATCAAGACAGAAACAAAACAGAGAAATAATAAGTCTAACAGAGGTCATGAACCAAATGGACCTAACACATATCTACAGAACATTTCACCCAAACACAAAAGAATACACTTTCTTATCAGCACTGCATGGAACCTCCTCCAAACTTGACCATATAGTCAGACACAAAGCAAGCCTCAACAGATACTAGGAAATTGAAATAATCCCTTGTATCTTATCAGACCACCATGGAATAAAGCTGGACTTTAACAACAGAAATAAAGAAAGCCTACACATTCATGGAAACTAAACAACTCTCTACTGAATGACTACTGGGTTGGGGAAGAAATAAAGAAGGAAATCAAAGACTTCTTTTTTTTTAATAATTTATTTTTTATTTCTTCAAGTTACATCTCAATCACAATCCCCTCCCTACTCCCCCCTCCAGTCCCACCCTTCCACCCTCCTCCCCCTCAACCCCCCCATCCTCTTCCCTTCCTTTTTTTTTTTTTTAGTTTAAGGTATTTCTTTTTTCCCCCCAACAGCTCTCCCTTTCAGTTCAAAAAATGGTTCTTTTTCTTATAACTATAAATACAATACAAAACAACAGAAATAAATAGGCCACGATTATAAGAGTTATATGGCTTAGCATACATTCCCAATGTCCAGTCCATATGTATTTGGCACCTGACTTTAACATTCTACTATCTAACCATCTCCATGAGTTTAAAGTTCTATATCTAACTCAGCTTTCATACTAACTTGCCTCATAATTTTAAAAATATCTTCTTAGATCCAGAACACCCTCTTGATTCCTAAACAACTCAAAATTTAACTATGAGACTCTAGGTATCTATTCTTCAACCACCTCAGAGACCTGAGAGGGATGGGAACTGTCCAGGCAGCCACTGGTATGTCATTTTTTAGTTTTGGAAGCTGCAGGCCCTGCACTTCCTATATAATCAGATATATTTATCCCTCTCAGGAAGTCTTCTCTTATACCAATGAGTTCAAGGCTATTTTCTACTTCCTCTTTAGTCAGATTCAGTGTATCTGCTTATGTGTTGAGGTTTTTGATCCACTTGGAGTTGAATTTTGTGCAAGGTATTAAGTATGTATCTATTTGCATTCTTCTACACGCAGATATCCAGTTTAGTCAGCAATATTTGTTGAAAATGGTGTTTTTAGGTGTGTGTGTGTGTTTGCAGTGTATATTTCTGACTTCTTTTTAAAAAAAGTCGGTGTCCATAGATGTGTGGGTTTATGTCTAGCTCTTCAATTCAATTCTATGGATCAACAAGTCTGTTTTTATGCCAATGCCATTTGTTTTTTTTATTACTATAGCTTTTCCGTATAACTTGAGATCAGGAATGGTGAGACCTCCTGCACACTTTTCATTGTTCTGGATTGTTATAGATTTCCTGTGTGTGTGTGTTTCCATATGGAGTTGAGAATTGCCATAGTTTTTCAAAGTATGTAAAGAACTGTGTTGGAATTTTGATGAGGACTATATGGAATCTGTAGATTGCTTTTGATAGTATAGCCATTTTTACTATGTTAATCTTGCTGATCCATGGGCATGGGAGACTTTTCTATTTTTTGATATCTTCTTCAATTTTTTTCTTCAAAGATTTGAGTTTTTATCACACAAATCATTTACTTGCTTGGTTAGAGTTACCCCAAGATATTTTATATCTTTTAAAACTATAGTAAAATGTCTTGTTTTCCAATTTTTCAGTCCATTTGTCATTTGTATATAGGAGGACTTCTGACTTTTGTGTTATTTTGTATAACGTTGCTTTACTAAAAGTGTTTATCAACTGCAGGAGTTCCCTGGTGGAACTTTTAGGAACACTTACATGTAGCATCATATCATCTACAAATAAGGATACTTTGACTTCTTCCTTTCCAGTATGTATCCCCTTGATCTTCAGTTGCCTTATTGCTCTGCTTAAGATTTCAAATACTATATGGAAAGCTATGAGAAGAGTGTATAACTTTGTCTTGTTCATGATTTTAGCATAACTGCTTTGAGTTTCTCTCTATTTAAGTTGATGTTGGCTATGGACTTGCTGTAAACTGCCTTTTTTATGTTTAAGTATTTCCATTGAATCTCTAATCTCTTCAGGACTTTTATCATGAAAGATTGTTGGATTTTGTCAAAGACCATTTCTGCATCTACTAAGATGATCACATGGTTTTTTCCCCAGATGATCAGTTTGCTTATATGGTGGTTTACATTTACTGATTTTTATATATTGACCAACCCCTGAGTCTCTGGGATGAAGTCTACTTGATCACAGTGAATGATCTTTTTGATGTGTTCTTGGATTCAGTTTGCATATATTTTATTGAGTATTTTTACATATATGTTTTTAAGGGAAATTGATCTGTAATTTTCTTTCTTTGTTGAATCTTTGTGTGGTTTGGGCATCAGGGTGACTGTAGCTTCATTAGGATAGAAACATATTTTAATGGTCCCTGAATTGTATAAATCTGAGTTATTTACTATTATCTTAAACTACTTAAACAATATGATTTTTAATCACTTTTATTTTTTGCTGTATAATACAGTTTTGTTTTGTTTTTTGGATTTTGATCTTTTCCTCTTAGTTAAACATCTAGTTCCAATGCTCTTTAATCTATCATTGGTGAACTAGACCAGATACCACAACTTTATTGAACTTGCTGTGTCAGATATCTGACATGGGAAGGGCTTTGATATAATCTCTCTGTTTTCAAAGATCTAGTCACCAAATCTTAACTAAGGTGAATTTTGAGCAGAAGTATAGGCATTCTTTTACCTTTATCCCTGAGTGAAAGCTAATGTTTTCTGGATCCGCAGGGCTCAGTATATGGGAAGACTGTTTTCCAGTTTCAGGGTGGGGAGTGATGGTTCTTTGGGAACTGACTTGGCACCTTCAAGGAGGCAAAAACACAGGATGAGTTCCTGAAATAGGGAAAGGAGTCCAGAAAGAAGCGTCTGAAGATGGCTGCCTTTTGGGACAGCTGAGTTGCCACCTACCAGAACACAAACTTCATAATGGTCATTTCATTTCTGGAGATGCTGAAGAGTAGTTAATGATACTGAAAAGTAGAGCATATGAATCAATTTCATCACTTCATACTCATCATTAATTATCTTCATTCACACATCTAAAAGTAATTACACATGAAGAAAAGAACTGGTGAATTTAAATAATAACTACTTTAAGGGAGTTGAGAAGGTTAATTTTATGTTAAGCCATTTGCCTCTGATAATTAGTTTGATGATACTGAAGTTCATATAAAATAAATGAGGTTGAAATATATTTAATTCAAGTTAAAAATAAGACATAACTTGCTAGACTAAAGCAGTGGTGATTATATGTTATATTTGGGACAGGAGGAAAGGAAACTGACTTCAAAGGTGTTGCATGTGGGCATACATACAAATTATGGTGATTATTTTATAATTAGAAATTGCTAGAAAATAACAATCTTTGTTCTAAGAGAAAAGCCTGGAAGTGATTTATTAAGTTGGAGTTTTGTTTCCATGTTAAAGGTTTTAGAGACCATTTTTTTTTTATCAAACTAATAAAGACCTTTAACAATATAGGGCATCACCTTTGTGCAAGAAATGAATAGGGTACATACTTTTTATTTTTATATTCTCTTTGTTTTAAATGTTGCTATATCTTATTCACACAATAAAGAAATATAGAAGCTTGGGTATCATACCCTTACAGATGCTGGTAGATCTTCTCAGTTGCATGAATGACTTAGTCTCCTAATAAGGTCCAAAAGGTCATCATCACCTCTGCAAACATATATATATATATATATATATATATCAAAAATGTACAAAGAACTCTCGATTTCTTATGGAACAACAAAAAGCCCAGAATAGCTAAATCAATCCTGTACAATAAAAAAACATCTGGAAGTATCACCATCCCAGATTTCAAGCTGTACTACAGAGCAATAGTTGTAAAAACAGCATGGTATTGATATAGAAACAGACCAGTAGATCAATGGAATCGAATTGAAGATCCAGAAATAGACCCACACACTTATGGCCACCTAATTTTTGACAAAGAAGCCAAAATGGCACAATGGAAGAAGGACAGCATCTTCAACAAATGGTGCTGGTCCATCTGGATGTCCATTTGTAAAAGAATGAAGTTAGACCCATACTTATCACCTTGTACAAAACTTAAGTCCAAGTGTATCAAAGACCATAACATAAGGCCAGTCACAATAAATCTACTAGAAGAAAAAGTGGGAAAAACCCTCGAACTCATTGGCACAGGCAACAACTTCCTGAACAGAACACCAACAGCTCAGGACCTGAGATCAACAATCAATAAATGGGACCTCATGAAACTGAAAAGCTTCTGTAAGGCAAAAGTCACTGTCATTCGAACAAAATGGCAGCCTACAGACTGGGAGAAAATCTTCACCAACCCCACATCTGACAGAGGGCTAATATCCAAAATCTACAAAAGAACTCATGAAATTAAATGCCAAGAAACCAAATAATCCAATCAAAAAAAGGGGGACAGAGCTAAATAGAGAATTCACAAAGGAGGAATCCCTAATGGCCGAGAGACACCTGAAGAAATGCTCAACATCCTTAATCATCAGAGAAATGCAACTCAAGACGACTCTGAGATTCCATCTCACACCTGTCAGAATGGCTAAGATCAAAAGCTCAAATGACAGCACATGCTGGCAAGGGTGTGGAGAAAGGGGAAGCCTACTCCATTGCTGGTGGGAGTGCAGGCTTGTGCAACCACTATGGAGGTCAGTATGGCGATACCTTAGAAAACTTGGAATAACTTTGCATCAGGACCCAGCCATACCACTTCTGGGTATACACCCAAATGTCTCCTCACAGAATCATAAGGAAGTTTCCTTATCTATGTTCATAGCAGCCTTATTTGTAATAGCTAGAAACGGGAAACAACCCAGAAGTCCCTCAACTGAAGAATGGGTTAAAAAACTGTGGTACATCTACACAATGGAATATTACTCAGCTATCAGGAACAATGAAATTATGCAATTTGCAGCCAAATGGATGGATCTAGAAAAGCTCATCCTGAGTGAGCTAACCCAGACTCAGAAGGATGCATATGGCATCTATTCACTTATAATAGGATTTTAGCTATATAGTAGGGGATATTGATACTACAACTAACACACCAAAGGGAACATGGACATAGACTTTTTATTTTTTTTCTATTTTTTATCTGTTTCTCTGCTTTTTTGTTTGTTTGTTTTTTAGTTCTCTCTCCCGGGCAATGAGACACTTTTCACTGGAGATACTGCCCCGTAGACCCCCAGTGAATGAGAAGGCTCTTGACCCTCATACGGCTTCTGAACTGAGATGAAGGACTGTTATATAGGGACACCCCACCCCAGAGAAATGGGATGGAAGGGTTAGGGTGTAAAGAAAAAAAATGAAATATGAAGTTTCAGACTTTTGCTACTAATTGTCACAAACTGTTTAGGATAATTAAGAAATGCAAACTTTGTATTAGGTACTATGACAGTCTATTATAGTTATTTTCTAAGCTAATCAGAAATAAAGCTGCTAAGAGACAAGCAACATCTGCTTATCCTAATATAAGAGATAGATAGGGCCTCTTCAAAAACCTCAAGAGATCTACAGAATATGGCATTCAAAGATGTTTTCATAACTTTAGATTTTTTTTATATCAAGACATATCAACTCCTGACAGCACCCCTTATTCTACTCCAAATAGAAGATGAGCATCGAAGAATCTCCAGTGGGAGATGACTGAATTAGTCACAAGCCTATCTCTTGGCAGGAAAAACCCCTTGTTTACAACTGTTGACAGAATGCTGTCCAAAAAGGACAAAACTTGGAAGCAGGTAAGGAGACACCCTAGCTCTGCCAAGACAGGGTAGGCAAGTCCTTCATAACCCCTGCTCTACAATAAATGTCTGTCAGAGAAACAGGGCCAAATGATTGAAGATCAATGCTGTAATATATGGAGAGAAAATGGGAACTGCCCAGGCAGCCACTGGTATGTCATTTCTTAGTTTTGGAAGCTGCAGGCCCTGTACTTCCTATAAAATCATATATATTTATCCCTCTCAGGTCTCTGAGGTGGTTGAAGAACAGATAGCTAGAGTCTTATAATTAAATTGAGTTGTTTAGGAGTCAAGAGAGTGTTATAGATCTAAGAAGATACTTTTAAAATTGTGTTGCAAGTTAGTATGAATGTTGAATCAGATATAGAACTTTAATCTCATGGAGATGTTTAGATAGTAGAATGTTAAAGTCAGGTACCAAATACATATGGACTGGACATTGGGAATGTACGCAAAGCCATATAACCCTCATAACTGTGGCCTAATTACCTCTGTTGTTTTGTATTATATTTATTATTATAAGAGAAAGAACCATTTGTTGGACTGAAAAGGGGAACTGTTGGGGGAAATAAGATATACCTTAAATTTAAAAAAAAAAGGGAAGAGAATGAGGGTTTGAAGGTGGGAGGGTGGGACTGGAGGGGAGAGTAGGGAGGGGAATGAGATTGAGATGTAACTTGAAGAAATAAAAAATAAATTATTAAAAAAACTCAAATGACAGCACATGTTGGCAAGGTTGTGGAGAAAGGGGAACACTCCTCCATTTCTGGTGAGAGTGCAACTTGTTCAACCACTATGGAAATCAGTTTGGCGATATCTTAGAAAACTTGGAATAGCTCTACCTCAAGACCCAGCCATACCACTTCTGGGTATACATCCAAAAGATTTCTCACCAAACCACAAGGATGTTTCCTCATCTATGTTCATAACAGCCTTATTTGTAATAGCTAGAAACTGAAACAACCCAGATGTCCCTCAACCGAGGAATGGATTGAGAAACTGGTACATCTACACAATGGAATACTACTTAGCTGTCAGAAACAATGAAATCCTGCAATTTGCAGCCAAATGGATGGAACTAGAGAAGCTCATCCTGAGTTAGCTAACCCAGACTCAGAAGGGTGAACATGGCATCTATTCGCTTATAATAGGATTTTAGCCATATAGTACAGCCTAACTATGCTACAGCCAGTGCACCAAAGAGAACAGGAACATAGACTTTTTTTCCTGTCACTGAGACACTTTGCCCTAGTGGTGCTGCCTTGTAGGCTCCCAATGTATGAGGAGGCTCCTGGCCCTTATATGACTGCTGAACTGGGGCTGGGGACTGATATGTTGGGACTCTCTACTCTGGAGGAGGGGATTGGGAGGGATGAGGGTGGAGGGAAGGACTGGGAGGGATGGAAAGAGGGTACTATGATGGAGATGTAACCTGAAGTAATAAATAAACATAAAAAAGGTCAACAATATATTAAATAATTTGAAGAATTACATATATGAAAAAACTTTAGATTTGTTAAATTTTGTGTGATGTCATGATATTTTGTCATATGATGTGTATACATGTAGGGATAATGTCTTCCTAGTAGAGAGATTCCTTTATGATTAATCAGTATTCCTTTCGTATATATGTTAATGTTCTTCACATTAAAGTAGACTTTGTTTAATTTTAATGGAGTCACAGTAGACTGCTTATGCTTCATGTTTAAGTGTGGTATAGTACAGAACTATCTTCCAGATCAAACTGCCAACATCTTCAGGAACTCTGGGCTAGCTCATAAAAAAGCGTCACAGTTGGGATTGTTGACAGTTTAGCTTCCCTCACAGAAGGAGAGAGTTGGAGGATTAAGGGACCCTCACTGTGGTATCTGGCCACCCCTCCCAAACAACTGTATGCAATTCTGTCCTAATTTCACATGGCCTAGTGGTCTTGGGAGAGTGGCTAGGGAACATAAGTAGGGAAAGTGCCCTGAGGAAGCCATCATTCCTGCTGGGTGTAGACCTTCCAGGGTGACTGCTTTAAGATCACATTTATTCCTGCTCAGTAAGTAAGCCTAATGTGTTCATTGGTTCCCCAGAGTGGACTTTGGTGGAACTATACCTCAGTGTGCTGGTGGGAATTAATGGGAGGGCGGCTAGACACTGTTTATGTTTCCCCCCCAGGGAAGGGATTTTAGCAACTTATGGTGTGCTTTCCTTCCTGCTAGATTACACTGGACATGTTTTGTTTTTATATTTTAAGTACATCCTTTTGTGAGCAACATAGAATTAGCTTAAAAAAACCAATTTGACACTGTTTTTAAAATAGAATATATTTAGTATTTTTATATTTATATATAAATCATACACACACACATGAACATATAATTACTGGCATGCCTGAATTTGTCTTACTTGTTTACACACTTGGCTCATATATTCATTATTTCCTATTGCTTGTGTTACTTGTGTATTTTACAGTGTTTCATTTTAACCACTCTGTTGGCATTTTCCTGAATCCCCTTGTGTTATGTTTCAGTGATTACTTTAAAGATTGCAACACACTTCATTTTATCACAACTTGTCTTGAACAGGTATGCTTCTTACATGAGAAAGTTTCCATAGTATATTTAATATATGTTTCAGAGGCCCTCTTGCGAAATTTTGGTATGCAGAGTGATGCTATTGTGAGATTTGGAATATTTCACTGGGAGAGGTTTTGGTTACTGGAAAAGAAGACTGTAGAATTTTTGTTCTCTCCTTCCCTACTCCTTACTCTCTTGTGTTTCGGCCATGAGATAAACACCCCCACCATGATGTGCATCTTCATCTCATACCTGGAGTGATGTGGCAGCAGATCCTGGGCCAGAACCTCCTCAAGCATGGACCAGGATGCAGAACTGGTCACTGTTATTTAGGTCACACACTGTGATTGTCAGGAAGCTAATGCACTCCTCCTGACCTCTATTCTGGCAATCTGTTGCATATATTCATATGTCATAAAGTTTACCTGGTAATATCATTGCTTCTTCTATGAAAGGTCCTTTATTTCTCATAGAAATTATTAAAGATATTTACCTACCATTTTATAATTCTAGTCTCAGTGAATTATTCTACTCTGGATATTATAATTTTAATACACTATCTTACTTTGGCTATTAAGAGGTTTTTTTTAAACATTTTATAATGTACATCTGCTGAAAATGAATTGTCTTCCCTTTAAGTTGAAATGGCTGAAAATTGCTTTATTTCACCTTTAGTTTTAAGGGGTATAGCTGATATCTGTGACATGTAGCGTTCTGGAAAGATTTTTTTGTTTGTTTGCTTAATTAAAGGGTTTTACCTGCTGGATTTTGTTATTGAAAGGTAAGTTGCTTATAAGTTATATTAGTATTTTTATAATTTTCTGAACATCTTTTGACTCTGACCCATGTTAAGATTTTCTTTCTCATTATAGCTCAACACATTGAGTATGATATTTAGAGGTACGATGTGATGTGTTTTTCTGTTCTTACTTAGTCTTAGTTCACATGAATTGTTCTTTTCAATAAAACATAGAAATCTTCAGGTTTGATCTGTAGAGCATGGAGGTACTGCTAATTGTGCTCTTGCTGTGAGGGGAGAAGCTCTGAAAGGACTTGGGGGAGAGGAAGAATATGATCAAAATATATTTAAATCTAAAAATTGTTCCAAGTGATAAAAAGAAAACCGAAAAGAAAATAATAATAAAATGATATAGAATCCAAAAGGAAGAAATAAGGTCATTTTGGAAGTGAACTGACCTGTTTCCTAAATCCCATTTGCAATTCTGCTTATATTTTAATATTCAGCTTAAAGGGTAATGCATTGTGAACATTTCCCATATTACCTAGTTTTAAAGAACAATCAACAACAGTAATGTGTGTTTGTCATCTGTCCCTTCACAAGTTGCATGTCTTTTTTTTTTCTTTCTCTTTTATAAGGTTGTAAACTATTGCACATAACATCAAATCTCATGTGCTTTGGTCCATCTTAGGTCAAAATCCCTAGAAAAATAAACCAAACTCAAGATTTTTGTTTGTCTTCCACAGGCAGTGCATATGTGTGGTGCACAGATCATGTACGCAGGAAAAACACCCATACACAGAAAATAAACACCACAACTTAAAATTAAAAATGAATACAGACAAAAAGCCAGGCAAGAACTGTTTAATAGCAAAGGTTATATGAAGCAAGGATATTGAAAGTGGAAAAATAAATTAAGCATGAAATATTTGGTCTTATGTTAAACCTCCCTGTATTAAAACAATCCATTTTTTGAATTAAAAAAAAAAGATTCTTGTTTGAGTAATATGTTAATGTAGTACATATTGTTGACCCTGAAAATAAGACAATAAAAAGAAAAAGAAAAAAAGGCAAAGATTCATTGAGGGTTTCTCTCATGAGTTGTAAACTCTAAATTTTGTCCCATGAAATGTTTGTTCCAAGTATATATGTGCACATGTGTATATAGCTATATTCATATATGTGTGTGTAGTTTCAGAATTTATTTGGCTCACATTGAATGTGTTTCTTTGTCTGTTCAAAAATTCTCTGTGCTTCTTGAACTAATCAGCTGATGGGAATAAATACAAGTCTCACTAAAAAAATAGTATCTGTTAGAAGGGGAATACTGACTTAAAATTATTCTTTGTCCTTCTTCTTTACTTAAAAAATAATGAACTATTAGGACCAAAAATAATGAATAAAGAATGTTTTATAGGGAGCTCAGCATTTAAGAGCACTGACTGCTCTTCCAGAGGACCAGGGTTCAATCCCCAGCACCCACATGGCAGCTCACAACTGTCTGTAACTCCAGTTCCAGTGGATCCAACTCCCTCACATAGACACATGCAGGCAAAACACCAATGCACAGAAAATAAAAATAAATACATTATATTAAAAAAAGTGCTTCATTATTTTTTCAACAAAGGGTAATTTCCCAGAATTGCATTTTAAAAGGGCTGTGTCAACAATTTTCCTCTAAGGTTTTATACAATTGTCTCTAGAGCAGTGGTTCTCAACCTTCCTAATGCTGTGACCCTTTAATAGAGTTCCTCATGTTGTGGTGACCCCCAACCATAAAATTACTTCATTGCTACTTCATAACTGTAATTTTGTTAGTTATGAGTCATAATGTAATTATCTGATATGCAGGATATCTGATATGCGACCCTCAAATGGAAGAGTGGGAACTTTCATTCTTTTAAAAACTTTTTCTGTGTACTTAGCACTTTATCAGTACCCACCCCTACCTAAGGGAGGAACAACTTATACAGGCAGCTGGATACACATGCCTCTTTTCTTGAATTATGTTCCCTTGGAGAGAATATTCAAGTGAGGATAAGTACATATTGTTAGAATCAAATCCACCTGATCCGGATGGATGTTGTCAATTTTACCTGATACCCCTGAAGGTCCAGACAGGCCTCACTTTCTTGGCCAGTCTTCGATAGGGATCAGGGTCTTTCATTTTATTCTTTTACCATAGTAGTTCTCAATCTTAATACTTCGACCCTTTAATACAGTTCCTCATGTTGTGGTGACCCAAGCCATCGCATTATTTTTCATTGATACTTTATAGCTCTAACTTTGATACTGTTATGAATTATAATGTAAACATCTGATATATAGTATATATGATATGTGGCCCCTGTGAAAAGGTCATTAGACCCCCCAAAGGGGTCATGACCTACAGGTTGATAGCCATTGCTCTACAATAACCTGGAATTGTATACTACTTTTGTCATTTTATATTCAAGAACAAGAAAAAAAAAATGAGGGATCTTTTCTGGGCATGTGTAGTAACACAAAGGGCCAAATTGTCATAGAAAACTCCATCTGTTTACAGATCTTAACCAAAAAAACAATCATTAATTAAGTTTTAAGACTAATTTCAGAGGGCTTCTGTTCTGAAACACACAGTTTTCTAAAGTTCATTTTTCTTCATAAGCTCATTTCTTAGTTTGAAGGAAAAGATGAGAAACTATATCCAAGGCACATTATATTGGAGGAAGCCATTTTGGTTTGCTGCTTTTAAGGTTTATACTTGGTTAGCCACTCATGACAGTCACTCATATAAAGACATCTTGAGTAATTTTGTGCTTCCAGCTAGAAGCATCTCATAAATCAATATATTCCAGATGTATTTTTAAGGAGCACCCCAGGCAGACAAGGCATTCTCAGACTATCCTGACATCATAAGAATTATCTTGATTATCATTTAGTAAATAAGTTAGAATGTTAACTGTGAAACCTGGTAGCCTCCACTGCTTGATGGAACTCTGGAAGTTGTAGGGAAGGAAAATGGATAGATTGTAAAGCAAGACTTATGTACAAAACCATCCTAATGAAATTCACCCAGCTTTACTCTCCAAGTCTTCTGTGGAAGCCAAGGAGATGGCTGGGACAGTCCATGTTCAGATTTTGTTAGAAGACTACAATAGAAAGGTGATTAGACTATGGAGTGAGAATATTGTTTAGAATGTGACTATGACAAACTTTGGAGTCTTGCCTGTGAAAGGTAGAAAGTAGTATTTGTGGGATCTGAGATACATGCGGAAAAACTGGGACCTTTAGTGATCTCAGAGGACAGATATGTGGTATACGCTACTTTTTCCATGTCTGTAACAGAACACCTGGAAGAAGCAAGTTTAAGGAAGAGAAGCTTATTTGGGCTTGTGGCAGTGGTTGTCAACCTTCCTAATGCTGAGACCTTTCAGTACATTTACTCATATTGTGTGGTGACACCCGACTATAAAAAGTCTTTCACTGCTACTTCATAACTGTAATTTTGGTACAATAATGATTCGTAATCTAAATATATGATATGCAGGATATCTGATATGTGACCCTTGTGAAAGGGTACTTCAACCTGAAAAGGCATCACAACCCAAAGGTTGGGAGATACTGGCTTATGGAATCAGAGGGAACAGTGCACCATAGTGAGGAAAGCATGTATGTGTGGGGGGCACAGATTCATGCCTGCAGATGTATGAGAGGCCAGATCCTTACATCATAGTAAATTGGGAAGCAGAGAGCTCAGGCTTAAAGCACAGTTGAGTGTAGCCTTCAAGGCCTTCCCCCAGTGGCCCACCTCTGTTAGCTAGGTAGCACATGTCAAACGTTTCTGTATCTGTCCAAGATAGTGCCACTCACCTGAGAACCAGGTGTTCAAACATACAAGCTTGCAGAGGAATATTTTATATTAAAAACAAACAAACAAACAAAAAAACTAACAGTAGGAGAAAGAAAACAAGATAATAGATGGATTAGGGTGAAGTGTCTGAGAGTGAGTAGCTGGAGTCTAAAGTTAATACAGTGGAGAAGTTCTGGTGTTGGTGAGCTTCAAAAAGTTATGGTCATTGGGATGTGGGGCTAAAGCTAACTGAGGATAAATTCAAGAAAGAACCAAGTCCAGAAGACCTAATGCTCCTGTGACGGTGGAGTTATGGTGGAAGGGAAGATGAATGATTAAAAGTCTGGTAACAAAGTGAGCCATCAAGCTTAGAGGGGACTGGCAATGACGATAGATAATTGAAATGAGGCAGATATTTAGATACATGTATATAAAATGCTGTTTTTCTGAAAGGTTATGGTTAATGGCCATAAGGACAAAATTAGTAAACAGAATTTCTCTATGGTTTCTGTATCAGCTCCTGCCTCCAGGTTCCTGCTTCATTTAAGTTCCTGTCCTGATTTCCTTCAATGATAGACTACAATGTGGAAGTATATGATCAACAAGTCCTTTCCTCCACAACTTGCTTTTGGTCATGGTGTTTCATCATAGGAAAACAAACCCTATTAGGACACTGTGGTAGTTTGAATAGGAATGGCCCCAATAGGCTTATATATTTGAATGCTTGTTCATTAGGGCAGGATGCTACTTGGGAGGAATTAGGAGGCGTGGCCTTACTGGAGGAACTATGTCCCTGAGGGTGGGCTTTGGGGTTTCAAAGGCCTAAATCAGTCTCAGTGTCTCTCTCTTCCTGCTGTCTTCAGACCTGAACAGAGGAGTCTCAGCTAACATGTCTGCCTGAATACCAACATGCCATCCACCATGAGGATAATGGACTAACCCTCTGAAACTGTAAGTCCCTATTCAATGGTTCCCTTTATAAGACTTGCCATAGTAATGGTGTCTCTTCCCTGCAGAAGAACACTTACTAAGACAGTCAGTAAAGCTTTCTGTAGCTGTGATAAATGCCATGACCAAAAGCAATCTGAGAAGAATATAGTTTATTTGCTTTACACTTTCACATCACATTCCTTCACTGAGGGGAGTCAGAGAAGGAACCTGGAGGTAGGAACTGAAGCAGAAGCCATGGAGGAGTGCTGCTTCCTGACTTGGTCTCAATGGCTTGCTCAGGCTCCTTTCTTATAGAACCCAGGACCGCTTACCTAGGAGAGACACCACCTACAACCCCCATGGGAGGTCCACTCAGTCATATCAGACATTAAGCAAGAAAATGGCCCCCATACTTGCCTACAGGACAGTGTAATGTAGAAATTTTCTCAGTAACCTCATTCCCCCCCCACATGTTTGTTAAATGTGCCACATGTGCACAGTGTCTAGAGAGGCCAGAACAGTACACTGGACCCTATGGAATTAGAGTTAGAGGTAATTGTGAGCTGCCAGGTGGGTGGGTGATGGGAACTGACCTCAGGTTCTTTGCAAGAGCAAAATGTACTTTAATCATTGAACCATCTCTCCACCCCTGTATTTATATATACCCCCCTTTTTTGAGGATGGTAGGTAATTTATTTTCTAAGTTTTAAGATTTCAATTAAAATATCATTTCCCTCTTTCCTTCCCTTCCACTAGACCTCCCTCCAACTGCTTCATGTTCCCCAACAAGAAGAACCTCTCAAATCCATAGTCACGTTTCCTTTGATTATTATTGTTATGCATAGATACATAAATAAACACTATGGGGTCCTTTTAGTGTTAATTGTATGCTCATGATTTCGGGACTGACCACTTGCTATTGGATAACCAGGAGCTCATTCTTGGGAAAGATTAATTCTCCCATTTTCAGAAGTAATTGGCTCCCTGCCTATTTGTATACATTCTAAAACATTTTTTGACTAAAATTAATGAGCTAAAATGATTTTTATAGCTTCAAGGTTTTGTGTGTGTGTGTGTGTGTGTATTCGCTTTTGATGTCTTGTGTAATGTTCCTATATTCATAAAATCTATAATTATAAATGAGAATGTGATGCTATTTATTAGGAACAAGAAATACCATATTTCATTGCATGAATCTTTGGATTCTACTGTCCCCCTTATTTGTAATGTTTGAGACAACCTTTTATTCTGAAAACACTAGAGAATAGTGTATTTGGAGGACATGTTTCATGTGCCTGGTGTGGCTTTGCATGGGAGCTATGCTATGCTTACACTTGACTTAGGTTTGAGGCTTCTCCTTGAAGTGGAGACTTTTAAGCACTGCTTGAAAGCAATAGGCACAAGATTACTTTAGGTATTTGAGCCTTAATAGAGGCAACTAATGAGAATCTATATAAATCTGATCTCTAACGTTGGGCCATGTATCTACAGGCAAATCAATTCACTTGTTTAGTCCCAGGTATTTTAGCAAAAGAATAAGATAGTTGGGGCACACAATCTCTTAAATTCTAGTCAGTTTCTTCAAAAAGAAATTCTGCATTATTATTATTGTTAGTATTAGTATTATTACTACTACTACTATAGAGAGAAATAGAGGTTATCCTGAGGTATGTATTTCACATATGACCCAGCCTTGGCTTTCACTTAAATCGTTTTGGGCAAATGCTTTGTTTACTGTTCTGACAAATTCTCATGGAAAATCCATTCAGTCTCACTAAATATGAAGACAGTCACCGTGTTTATTGTTTCACTGATCTTGAGTTCTTTAATTGTTCCTAAGTCTCTGCAGATGGTGCTGTAGCAGCACATTAGAGCTCATCCAAGTCTGTCTTCATAGATGCAGAAAGTAAAAGTGGCTACTAGTGATAGACCTCAATGTATTCACAGCTACACACACAGTGGCTTGCCCCACATTCTCTGCCCCTTCCAGAATCCCTGCAGGGGTTTCAGCTATGTCTGTATGTCTCAAAAAACACCCAGATGCACAAGGTAATGCACAAAGGATGTGTTGTGGAATGTTTGGTGGATCCTACCAGAGTTTTCTGTTTTTGTTCAATGGCTTTCTTGGTTGTGAGGGCCAGTTGTAATTTAAGTGTTCTTAAATATGATTCATTATTATTTTATTTCCAGAAATGTTGATGTAGTTGAGATGATTTGTTATATAATTTTAATCCTTGTCTTTTTGACCAAGGAGCTGACTGTGAAGGGTACACTTGACCTGTTTTATACCCGTGGCATAAGAAAAATCTCATGAAATGGTTTCATCAATTCAAATATTGACTGAAAGTATAGTAGGGAACAAAATGAAGTATGAATATTTTCTTATCTGTCTCCAGAGACTTTGGAGTAAGTAGAACAACGGCTCCTTCATAAAAAATTGCCATAAAAGCTGTGGTATCTGATACGGTATCCAGTCCCTCATGCTAAGTTGGCCATATCTACATGTTCCTCTGACTTAACCCAATATGATAGGTTAAGTCAGCTTCAGAAAAAACTTAAATTCTTCTTTGAGTTATGGAGCACTCTGCCCCTTCCCTTTAAATCTGTGCTGATTTTTGACTACTTTGATCATGGTATTTAGTGAAAGTGAGACTAAGTCGATATCTGAGCATATATATATATATGTATATATATATATATATATATACATATATGATGGTATTGGCTATCAAACTCATGGCCTTGTGCAAGTTAGGTAAGTATTGTGCTACTGTGGCTACTGTGCTGCATGTCCAGCCCTAAGAGACTACAAGTCTCCACTTTAACTTTTAGAGAATAGTCACTCATGGAGTCCCATGTTATATGTGAAGAGTATGACCATCTAACTGTGTATACCATGTGAAGAGGCCCTGTGTTTTCATGGGCAGAGGGAGAATCTGGTGGAAACTACCATTTCCATTGTCTTCTATGAGGCAGAAGGTATATGAGTGAATCTCATCTGGTTGAGCCAATAAAAAAGAAACTTTCTGAGACCATATTAAAGGAGACAACTCTCCCAACTGAACCCCATCTTAGTGCAGAACTAACAAGATTTTGAGCTATAATAGTTCACATATGGCAGCTGTTATAAGATTCTAAGATGCTGCATTTTGCTGTCATTTGTCAGAAAATGGAGGTTGTAGCCTTCCTCCCTCCCTTCCTTCCCTCCTTTCCTTCCTTCCTTTATTTTGTTTTTTGAGACAGGGTGTGTCTGTAGCCCTGGCTGTTCTGGAACTCACTCTGTAGACCAGTGTGGCCTTGAACTCAGAGATCTGCCTGTCTCTGCCTTCTGTGTGCTGGGATTAAAGGAGTGCCCTACTACCCCTCAGTGTTTATTTTTATTTATTTTTTAAACTGGAAAGAGGGTCTGTTTGAAACTATTTTGTGACCATTGACTTTAAAGCAACAGGAAATTAATTGGTCAAACCATTTGGAAATGACTCTGCTTTCTCTCTAGTAAGTTTGGCAAAGATGACAAAGATGTCTCCGTTTGTAGGGTTGTTATTTATACAATTTCTGGTCATACTTTTTAACATCTATTTTCCATTTTCAATGCATAGGTGTTTGCAGATATAATTAAAGAATATTAAACATTCTTTAAAGATCACTGTCTCTAATTCATTATGCACAATTCCAAGGTGAAGTCTCCATGAGCAGGCCTGAGAAGTCAAAGGGCAGGCTTTGAAGTTAGACAGGTCAGGCTTTCAGGTTGGAGTCTCCCGCTCCAGCTGGAGGACTTGATTAAGTTGCTTAATCCCTGTGAGTCTGAGTTTCTTCCAGTGAGAAAGGATCATTGTTTACTTTGAAGAACAGTGAGTAATTTTGTCTTTACTATTTATGTTTATGGAATTTATTGACATGTTAAGACTCCTAGGTCAAAGTATTTGAATTTTTTCAGATGGCGGGGTATATCTAACCTAACATAAAAGCTTAGGTTACTCAGGTTATTCCTTTATTCTTAGTTCATACATCTTTTTGGTTCTGTGTATGCATATATCAAAGAGTCATGGATATTTTCCAACTCAGACATCAGTTTCAAGTGGTTCTTGTCAAAGATTAGCTTAAACTGCTTTCTCAAGATGTCACAATTTCAGCCACACACATAGTTAGCACAGATTTAAAATATTGTCATCATGTAAATAAATACTTTCTAGGTAGGACAATTAGCCATCAAAGATTATATACCCGATATTACTAAGTGTATGCTTAGTAATACGTAGATGAAGATAAAGTTTTTTTTTTTGGTGTGGTTACATAGTTGGGTAACAGTGATATTATATATTTGTTTGTAGCAGTATTGTGAAGTTAGGTTTTATCTTTGGAATATTGTTATGGAGAAAGTCCATAAAATGATGCCTATCCTGGGCCTTTGACCCAAAATGAACAGAGACAGGCTTACTTTTATTATTATTACTATTATTATTATTATTGTTAGAAACATTCATTTTATATTAGTAATTTTACATATACTATATAATAGTGCTACCATTATGTACTTCATTGTGCAGCACACATCCGAAATTTTTATGACACAAAACTGAATACAATTCTTGGGTGGAAAATTTTCTTTTCTCCAGATCCCAATGCCCAGCAACTAACATTTTGTAGTTTTTCCATACAGACTTATTATTTTCTACCTAAGTCTTTGCCATTTGATCATATATAGTTTATAGATAATGCCTATATGCACCTGCCACTCACAGTTTGTCCTTGGTTCCTACATTGAATTTATCATGCATCATAAGCAATTGTGCCAATATTCATGCTTTGAATAGTCTTGTCATTATATGTTTCTGAACAGTATGTTCTATGCTGCCTACAGCTTTGCTCTCAGTGGAAAACCACCCCAAAGACTTAGATAACTTTCCCTTGTTATCTTTGAAAATGTCCTTTTGGAGCTCTGAGCTGTCAGGACCTTTAGGTACAGTTTGAGACTATCTCTCACAGTACACATGGACAGATAAATGAGTCTCCCTAGCAGTTAGAAGTGGTTAAGTCTAGCAGAAGGTTAAGCATATGGAATCCTGTCTGACTACATGCTTGATGGAGAATAATATGATCTCAGTACCATTTCAGGGTTTTCAATCACTTAAAGGAGATGCCAGGTTTGATATGGTACTCAATCTCTATCAGGCTATTCAGAAAACCTTGAATCAGTCAATTTAGTAAGCCTCTCCTTATTACCATTCAATTCAACAAACCACTGCTCATGTGGCACTCATGATAGCTATTTGAGTGATGGGAAAGCTTTAGAATGGCTTTACTCCTATTGAGAACATTTCCCTTGGATGTTTGAAGGTTGATGAACTTCACCCAAATCACAGTGAGGCATGTCAGGTACCTGTGGCCATGTTGTAATTTTACTTTATAGGGCTTTATACTTCTTCCAGGATTCTTCATAAACTCTTTATGAGATAGATAATATATAGAGAAAGCTTTTTCTTTATAAAAAGGCTTTTAAAATAGGATATTATGAATAGTTAACATTTTGAGACAGTAGAGGTATCACTCCCTCACCCCCACTTAGTCCTTTACTTAGTCTTATAAACCATTTGGCTTTATGAGTCAACATTGTGTACCATAAAGACATAGATTCCATTGCGCATCAATCCATCATATAAGCACACAGCTGGTATTTATTGGGTGTCTCGTGATAATTTTTCAAACCAGGCTGTGTAAGTAATACTTGGGGAGGAATTATGAAAATGCTAATTTCCAGGCACTATCCTCCTAGGCCCTTATTTATTGATCCACTGAACCTAATAATACATTTTAAAATATATTTATTATTTTCTTAAAGTGATAAAAATCTGCATAAACAAAATTTACATCAAAATTACCTTTACTTACACAGTTTAATGAACTATGTCCATATTGCTGTGCAACTTTCAGTACTATTTTGAACAGAACTGAATAATATGTTTTTAAGCAATACCTTTGGTGAGTATGAGGCAAGGCATTCAAACATTTGGCTAAACATTGATGTTATGTGAACTTAGGATTTTGATAAACATCATACGAAAAACAAGACATGCGAAAAATAATTGCCAGATTCATGCCAGAGGACTAAACATCAGTATATAAGGATTAATGACAGTAAGTTTAGAAGAATAAAAATAAGTGAGACATCTAAGCAGATGGATCACTATTCTTATGCGCCCACCTGCTACACAGACAGGTGGAGTAAGAAAGGGTGAGACCTTGTACAAAACTTAAGTCCAAGTGGATCAAAGACCATAACATAAGGCCGGTCACACTAAATCTACTAGAAGATAAAGTGGGAGAAACCCTCGAACTAATTGGCACAGGCGACAACTTCCTGAACAGAACACCAACAGCTCAGGACTTGAGATCAACAATCAATAAATGGGACCTCATGAAACTGAAAAGCTTCTGTAAGGCAAAGGACACTGTCATTTGAACAAAATGGCAGCCTACAGACTGGGAGAAAATCTTCACCAACCCCACATCTGACAGAGGGCTAATATCCAAAATTTACAAAGAACTCAAGAAATTAAATGCCAAGAAACCAAATAATCCAATCAAAAAATGGGGGACAGAGCTAAATAGAGAATTCACAAAGGAGGAATCCCTATTGGCTGAGAGACACTTGAAGAAATGCTCAACATCCTTAATCATCAGAGAAATGCAACTCAAGACGACTCTGAGATTCCATCTCACACCTGTCAGAATGGCTAAGATCAAAAGCTCAAATGACAGCACATGCTGGCGAGGGTGTGGAGAAAGGGGTACCCTACTCCATTGCTGGTGGGAATGCAGGCTTGTGCAACCACTATGGAGGTCAGTCTGGTGATATCTTAGAAAACTTGAAATAGCTCTGCCTCAGGACCCAGCCATACCACTTCTGGGTATACACCCAAATGCCTCTTCATGGAATCATAAGGAAATTTCCTCATCTATGTTTATAGCAGCCTTATTTGTAATAGCTAGAAACTGGAAACAACCCAGATGTCCCTCAACAGAAGAATGGGTTAAAAAACTGTGGTACATCTATACAATGGAATATTATTCACTACCAGGAACAATGAAATTATGCAATTTTCAGCCAAATGGATGGAACTAGAAAAGCTAATCCTGAGTGAACTAACCCAGACTCAGAAGGATGCATATGGCATCTATTCACTTATAGTAGGATTTTAGCTATATAGTAGAAGGTATCAATACTACAACTAATACACCAAAGGGAACTTGGACATAGACTTCTTATTTTTAATTTTTATTCTTTATTTATTTTTTATATATTAGTTATATTTCTTTCTATTTTTTAGTCTTTTTTATCTATTTTATGCTTATTGATTTGTTTGTTTAGTAGTTCTCGCTCCCGGGCAATGAGACACTTTTCACTGATGGTACTGCTTCGTAGATCCCCAATGAATGAGGAGGCTCTTGGCCCTCATACGACCTCTCAACTGAGATGAGGGACTGTTATATAAGGACACTACCCCAGAGAAATGGGGTGGAAGGGTTAGGAGGTAAAGAAAAAAAATGAAATGTGATGTTTTGGCCTTTTACTACTAACTGTCATAAACTGTTTAGGATAATTAAGAAATGCAAACTAATGGTTATGCAAGCCAGTCATTCTGTTAGGTACTATGACAGCCTATTATAGTTACTTTCTAAGCTAATCAGAAATAAACCTGCTAAGAGACAAGCAACATCTGCTTACCCTAATATAAGAGATAGATAGGGCCTCTTCAAAAACCTCAAGAGAACTGTAGAATATGACATTCAAAGATGTTTTCGTAACTTTAGATTTTTTTTATATCAAGACATATCAACTCCTGACAGCACCCCCTATTCTACCCCAAGTAGAAGATGAGCATCGAAGAATCTCCAGTGGGAGATGATTGAATTAGTCGCAAGCCTATCTCTTGGTAGGAAAAGCCCCTTGCCCCAACTGTAGACAGAATGCTGTCCAAAAAGGACAAAACCTGGAAGCAGGTAAGTCGACAGCCTAGTTCTGCCAAGACAGGGTAGGCAAGTCCTTCATAACCCCTGCTCTACAATCAATGTCTGTCAGAGAAGCGAGGCCAAACGACTGAAGAACGATGCTTTAATGTATGGAGAGAAAATGGGAACTGTCCAGGCAGCCACTGGTATGTCATTTCTTAGTTTGGGAAGCTGCAGACCCTGTTACTTCCTATAAAATCAGATATATTTATCCCTCTCAGGTCTCTGAGGTGATTGAAGAACAGACAGCTAGAGTCTTATAATTAAATTTTGAGTTGTTTAGGAGTCAAGAGAGTGTTATACATCTAAGAAGATACTTTTAAAATTGTGTTGCAATTAGTATGAATGTTGAGTCAGATATAGAACTTTAAACTCATGGAGATGGTTAGATAGTAGAATGTTAAAGTCAGGTACCAAATGCATATGGACTGGTCATTGGGAATGTATGTTAAGCCATATAACCCTCATAGCTGTGGCCTAATTACCTCTGTTGTACTGTATTGTATTTATAATTATAAGAGAAAGAGCCATTTGTTGGACTGAAATGGGAAACTGTAGGAGGAAATAAGATATACCTTAAACTTAAAAGAAAAAAAAAAGGGAAGAGGATGGGGGGTTGAGGGTGGGAGGGTGGGACTGGAGGCGGAATAGGGAGGGGACTGCAATTGAGATGTAACTTGAAGAAATAAAAAATAAAGAAAAAAAAAAGAAAGGGTGAGATAATCCGATAGGTATGACTGAAAATAGAAGCCATAGAGAATGGGTTCTAGAACTGGATTGGATGAAGACCTTTAGTATTGCTAAGCATAAAGGCCATGACAACGGGATTTTACACCAAAAAGTATAAGAGCTAAGTACATGTTTCAGACATGTTTCTCTGAAGAGTATATGATATGGGCTAGAATTCAGGTTTACATTAGATATTACCCACATGAAGAAATTAAATTCTAATTTATTTATTTTAGCAAGGACAAAATACATAACACAAAGTTGTACCATCTCTTTTTCAGGGCAGAGTCTTGCACCCAGCACCTCACACAAATCCTATACTGAGCTCTAGGCCATGTTCCCATCTTTGTGGCTTTTGCCACATGGTTTCAGTGAGACAGTATAGCTCGTAGCATTTAATGCATGGGGACATGAGAAAGCTCTGTTTGCTATTCTTCTGTGCAGTGAAAGCATTAACAGAACTTTCCCCAAAAGGGCTAATAGTGACTGCAGTGATATTCTAAAACTAATGGGCTCAAATTTGTATTTCCAACTTTTCAATTGAATCCAGGGTAAGGAAGGATCTCAAGACTTCCTCTCAAATTCTTTCTGAGCCTCTTCCCTTGGCATCTCCAGGAGCAAAGCCTTTGACAGAGCTGTATGAGGAATATTTGTTAGGCCTTCTATTCATTTAGGATTCACATTTCAATGTCTCTGGTGTGGGAGTAGAGTCTGTTTATACATCCCAGGCTTGCTTGAGACAATATAGCTTAGATTGGCCTTGAACTTGTGATCTCCGCCTTAACCTCCTAAGTACAAAGACATAGGTGGGTATCACTGACGACCAATTCAATTTTTTTGTTAATGCGGTTTTTGTGGTTTATATATCTTTGAAAAATCTACTTACGCTGAAAAATGTCTCAGAGCTGAGGAGGCCTCGATGGTTTGACCGCATCACCTTGTAAGATTTAGAGGTTGTTGATGTGGTAGTAATAAAGGTGTGGGCCCCTCCCTTGTGAAATATGCTATGGCTCTTACAACAGAAGCACCTACAGGGCACCACCTTGGAAGTGGAGAGTGCAATTGTCACCAGATAATTGAACCCATCAAAACTGCTTCTTAGAACTATGAGAGGTATATTTGTATTCTTTATAATTTACTTAGCCTCAGGTACTATATTATAGCAATATAATGATTCCAAGTCGTCATGGCAATTGAATGCAACGTGGTATCTACGATAAGTAAAAAATGCCAGTGAAATCCTAATGAGGTATGTGGGCTAATTAGCCATAATGTGCCAGTGTTAATTAGTTTGGACAAATGTGCCTTGGTTATTATGTAAATGTTAGTTAGGGGAGACTGGATAAATAGGACAAAGAAACTATGTATTGATTTTGTAAATTGAAACCTGTTGCAAAATAAATTACTCAATAAATCATTTTGCTACAGTTTTGATTGGCTTCCAGGAAGGGAATTAAATTAGATGCTGGAGTTTAGTTTGTTGTAGCTCAGAATTTGAAGTTTAGTTATTAAAAACATTTCAAGATGAAGTGTAAGCCTCTCCAGGTTCATGTTCATGACTTGTGTCCTCCCTGTGTTTTCACTGAGTTGGTGCAACCAAGTTTCTTCTCATAGTTGCACTCTGTAATGAGTGCAAATCCTTCAGGAATGTAGCATTTTCACTGGTTGAGGGGTAATTTCAAAAACTTGGCTCTCTTCGGGAGTGTGTAGGTGGCAATGAGGGTACAAAACATTTCTTTTAAATACACACCTCAAATTTAGAAACTCTATTCTAAGCTTTTAGAACACTTATCTCAGCTAAAATTACACCCCAAGAACTAGTTTGTACTGTCACTTCAAGTTATACTACTGAGATGGATGGATTTTTATCCTCACATTATCAGCAAGCCAGTTAGTGGACACCTTTTTATTTGTGCTCAAGTGGAACTGATTTCCCAGAAATTCTGGCCTTACCTAGGTATAACAAAGCTCACTTAGCCATATAGTCTCCCATTTCAGACATGGTTAGAGGCATTGCAGCCTTCTTGCAAAATGAAGTTTGCAGTAGTTGCTGTCAAAAGAGCTTGATATTTAGAGACCTTTCTTTCCAGTATTTTTCACTTCCCATTTCCTTTCTGTGTCCCTTGCTCTATACTGAGTTGGAAATGTCTTTGTGATTTCAGTCATTTTGTTGAGTATGAAGTAATATTTTTTGTGTTTTTATTTTTAAATTGTAAAGATAGCTTGTAATGGATTTCATTTTGACATTTTTATACATTATTATTACTTTGTTCTTTTCTATTCCCTTTCCTCATTGCTCGCCGGATTTCCAATGGTCCTTTTCACGCTGATCCCCTGTGTTCCTGCAAATAGTCTTTCTGTTTTGCTTTTGTGTTTTATTTATTCTCATCCCTTCAAGAGTTCTTCATCCATTCTTATGGTCCCAGTTCTTCTTTTATCACACACACACACACACACACACACACACACACACACGCACGCACACGCACACACACACACACACACACACACACACGCTAGAATCTGCATATGAGAAAACATATGTATTACAGAATATTTGATATTTGATCACACTGTGAACCCTGAGACTGTGAATTGAAAAATCTGTTTCTCTTATGGCATGACTCAGCCTTTAATCCTAGAGTTTTCTGCTTACTCTAAGCCAGTACTTGTGATGTGGACCTGCCCTAGCACACACATTTAATCCAAGAGCTGTCGGTATACCAGATTAAATAAAGTTAACTCTAGGTCAAGAGGCAGAGCAAGAAACCAGCTTACAGGGATTAAACAGAAAAGAGGGATATTGAGCTGAAGGGTATTTTAGACAGTGTGGAGAAGGAGGAGTTTTTAGCTCTGGGCTTTTTCCTCTAGGGTTTTCAGCTGAATAGGAAGATCAGCTGGGCGCTTTCTCTATCTATCTCTCTGAGCTGGCCGGCTTTCACCCCAGCATCTAGTTCCTAAGTCTTCATTGGCAAAAATCAAATGACTGGGATATTTTAGTTTTCTTAAAACAACACAGATGGAATTTTTCTTTACAGCTCCTTAAAATTTCATTGTGTATATTTACCTGATTTTCATTATTCATTCATTTATTGATGGATATTAGACTGGTTTTGTTTTTTAAAGTCATTGTCAAACAATAAGCCTGGATGGACAAGAATCTCTTTGAAGTGTTGACTTAGAGTTTTTCTAGTATATACACCAGAGTCATATAGGTTGTATAACTGTATAGGTATATGATGTCTATGCACATGTATATGTATATGATCACATGACACAACTCTTTTTATATATCACGTATCTGTATGTGTGCATATGTATATGTATATATGTACACACATGTACACACAAATTATATATATGTATAGATACATTATATAAATATATGTAATTTATTAAAAAACCTCCAAACCGACCTCCAAAGTGACAGTTTCTATCCCCACCACAGCTCTTTCCCCACATCCTCACCTGCATTTGTCACCACTAGCTCTCTTGATGATAGCTGTTCTGACAGGTGTGAGATGGATATCAAAGCACCTTGAATTTGCATTTCCCTGATAGATACGGATTTTGAACACATTTAAAAATACATATTACCCATTTGTATTTTTCTTTTAGGGAGATGTTTATTCAATTTGTTGGCCATTTACTGATTGCATGGTGTTAATTTTTGGTCCTTGTTTTTTGAGTTCTTTGTATCTAGTAGATATTAGTCCCCTGCATGATGTACAGTTGATGGATATTTATGTATTCATTCTGTACTTTGTCAGGAAAATCTTTTCTATTTTATATAATCCTATTTTTCAATTTTTAAGGACTATTTCCTGTTATATTAAGTTCTTTCTTGGGAGGGTTGTGCCTACACCTACAATTTGAACTGTTTTGCCAATGTTTCCCTCTATCAGTTTCAAAGTTTCAGGTCTTACATTCAGGCCCTTGGTCCATTTGGAATTGATGTTCAGGAAAAGTGTGAGGGATATAGATCTCATTTCATTTTTCTACATGTTGAGATCCAATTTTTCCAGGACTTTTTTTAAAGAAGATTTTTTTCCCCATATTTTGACAACTATGTCAAAACCAGGTGCCTATAGTTGTGAGGGTTTACTGCTTGGTTCTCTGTTCTATTCTGTTTGTCCCCCTTTCTTTCCTTCTCTCTCTCTTTCTTTTCTTTTCTTCTTCTTCTTTTTTTTTTTTTTTTTTGTGCCAGAACTCGTAATGTTTTTGTTACTGTGGCTTTGCCATAATGGTTGAAGATCAGGCGCTGTGACATCTCTACCATTGATTGCTCTGTCTGCTTAGGATTGCTTTGACCTTTTGGATTTTGTGGTTTTGTATGAATTTTAGAATTATTCTTAGCTCTGTGAGGAATATCACAGGAATTTTGATGGACATTGCGTCAAATCTGTGCATCACTTTTATCAATCCAGCCATTTTTACTAGATGAATTCTGCCACTCTGTGAGCACAGAAAATATTTTTCCTCATCTAATGTTTCTTTTACTCTTTCTTTCTGTTTGTGTGTGAGTGTACATATGTGCACAATATGTGTGTATGTTCATGCATGCTCACATGTTAATGGGGTGCTGTTCAGTCTCCAAGTATTTGTATAGTTTGTGTATTTCCTCTTGCTTTTAATATTAAGTTTTATTCCACCACTGTGATCTAATTAAGATGTTGGAAGTTATTTTGATTTTTTGGATGTGTGTGATCTGCTTTGTGACCTAAAATGTGGCCTATTCTAGAGAAGGTTCCATGGACTGTTGAGAAGAATGTATCTTCTGTTTCTGTTGAGTGGGGCATCGTACAACTATCTCTTGGGACCATTTGATCTATGCTGTAGTTTATGTCTGATGTTTCTTTGGTGACTTTTAGTTTGGGTAACCTATTTTAAATGAGAATGATGGATTGACACAACCTACTGCTACTCTGTGCTGTCTGGTCTTTTGTGTTCATTAGTGATTTATGAATATAGGAGCCCCACCACTCAGTACATGTATATTTAGCATCTTTACATATTCTTGATGGGTTAGTCCTTTATTAGTATATGATAGTCACGGGGAAATCTTTCAGACGTACTTTCTTGCTTTCTCTTTCTCAGACCTAGACATAGCCACTTCCCCAAAAAGTTATTACATCTTTTAACTAGAGAATGGCATTTGAAACCTAGACCGAGTTACATTCGCAGCTACTGGGTGTCAACTGCTTCCAGGCCCTTTCATTATTAGCCTTTTCTTCCTGTACAGACTCCCCAATGGGAGACTCCAAGGGAATAGTGGTTAAATTGAGAACTGCCTAAAGTGTGAATTGTACTGAGTTAGAGAACACCAGATAGTTCCCGATGCTGCTGAGCTGAGATGAAGGGGCTGTGTGTGTGTGGGGGGGGGGGGGGGAGGAAGCTCAGCTTTTTTCTAGACTCTTGAGCCTTCCCACCCATGTTCCTCCCCAGTGTGCTGGCCCTTGCCATGTGGTGACAGAGATGGGGCAGGGAGAGCTGGCGTGATGATGTGTATAGTGGATTTTGCAGCAGGGAGTTGCGTAGTTGGTTCCACAAGTCTGCGGAAAAGTACAAGTTTACGTAAGAGCTGTTTTCACACCTACCACATAGAGACAATGCCCAGGGAGATAGAAGGTTGCTGCCACACTGTGGGAACCAAACGAGAGGGAATTCTACATGCCTGCTTCCTCCTTTCTTCCAATTCATATATCAGGGCTCAAAGATGAGAAGGGAACAAGGGACTGAGGGTACACAAAGGACCCCAGCCCTGGCTATTTGAATTTCAAGTCCAGATTATAGAGAAAAATTTTGTTTGAAAGTGATTTTACAAATTAATTTTGTTGAGAGAGTCTTGCCATGCTAACCTAGGCTGGCCTGGAATTTGGGTAGGTGCAGCTAGCTTCAAACTCATGATTCTTCTGCTTTAGCATTCAAAGTGTTGGTATTACATGGTTGTGATACTTATGTAACTAAGCTTACAAATTTAAAGTGAACATGGGTGGAACTGTAAGAAGTAGCATGAGATATTATTGTTAAGGAAGTGAAGAGGTCAGAATGAGACCTTGATGAGATCCTTCAACACCCCATGGATAAAGGAGAATCCAATTAGTATAATAAGAACAGTTATTAGCAGAAAATAAAGTAAGACTTCTTCCCTCACAACACACACACACACACACACACACACACACACACACACACACACACAATCCAATAAACAGAAACTTTCCCAAATCTCATTAAGCATGCAGTGCAGAACCTAGTTCATGTTCATGCAACAGATGCTACATTTTATTATGATTAATGGTATTAATTTGTTGAGTCTGAGTCTAATATCATTCTGTATATGATTAGCAAATCTGGAATTCTTTCCAGCTTGCCTCTCAGTTATATACTGCATGGTAGTAAAAGCAACACAAGGAGACTATTTCCCCCAAAGCAGGGACTTGCTTAGAGTGGTGTATGTGTGAGAGGGAGGAAAAGATAGCTGCAGATGCTGTGTTCACTGTAGGGCTCACCTTGAGGGTGGTGCCTTCAGCATAGGGTCTGGGGCACCGTCCTTGGGGAGAGATGCATTCATAGCCTTAGTACTGAGTACACAGCTTCATATTATACTATATCTGGAATCCAGTGAAGCTTGAAGCCAGCTTTCCATTTAAAGTAGAATGTGCTAATGTAAACCAAAAGAAAATATGATACCATGGAGAGAAACTACAAAAGGTCAATACATGCGTTTGCCTAATGTGTTGTAAAAAGCTGCTATTCAGTTAATAAGCTGTGAGTCCTCTGTGAGTCAGGGAATGAATACTATCACCTGACACCTAAGCAGAACAGAAACAAAGAAGCTGTCAGTACCTGCTTACCTTGGTCCAGGAGACTAAAAAGGGCTGTGTCCTCCCAGCATTGTTTTTGTTTGGTTCCACTTCCCAAGCTTCTTTTAGGATGTTAATTGTTTCTGGGAATCTTCACAAGAAAGGAAAATAATCAAGACGAAGTGATTTTCAGGAAGACGAAGCTAGAACATAAATCCAAATTGCCTGAGACAATGCTGGATTGAATTCTAGGCACTGGAAACAAACTCGGTGTTCTATCCAAACCTGAGTACAGATTCTGGGCCTCCCAGAGGAGCATTCCACAGCAACCTTCCCTCCCTCAGGGATCTATGTCCATCAGCCTAGAAAGTCTGGTTATCCCTGGGCCACAGTCCTTTACTGCACTAGAAACTCTGGACCAACAGAAGGAAACAAAACAGTGGGCACCAGATCTTGGAGGTTTCCCAGAGCCTGGGCAGGAAGGTGAAACTAAAGAAGCTAAAAAACAAACCAGACCTAGACTTCTGTCATATTAGTTGAAAAGCCTCTAGAAAACTGAGGAATAGGAAGCCCCAGGTCAGATAAGCAAGCCAAGGCCAGGTGAAAACACACAAAGCTAGAGCATAGATTTATTTATTTTTTGTATGCAAGGTAAGAAAAACAACAGTTAATTAGATATATACATATACATATATATACACATTATATATATATATATATATACATTAAATGGAGGTCTCAGCAAACTTTTTGGTTTGGAGTGATGAGATACTTCAGGTCCTGAGCCATTTGGGCTCATCTGTTGGGAATAGAGAACTGACTCATGATCCCGCAAGTGTGCCCGTTTCTTCCGGAGCCTCGTCCATACATACATGCAGCCCTATGGGCTGCTTTTAGTCATTAACATTACAGCTGAAATTCTTCTTTCCATCTATGGAGTAAGTTCCTCTGGGGCTCACAGATTATTCGACTCTGAGTCTGAATTAAGAAAACTTATTCTCTCATGCCTAAGACGTAGGTTGAGATTTTTTTTTTTGGTGGAGGATTTTATTTTTTAAGTGTAATTAAGTGTGTATGTGTGTGTTATATGCATGCTTGTGTAGCGTCTGTAGTAGTGTTAGATTCCCTGGGACTGGAGTTACAGGCAGCTGTGAGCTAACTCATATGAGTGCTGGGAAATAAACTCAGGTCTAGTGCAGATTCTCATGTTTGTACAAGGAGTGCCCTTACATGGAACCATTTTTTTTCATTTTTAGAGTTATTTTAATTTTTATATATGCTATATGTGCATATTCAAGGGTGTTGAGTATAAGCACATGTGTGAAGATACTTGGAGAGGCCAGAAGAGGTATACCCTAGAGCTGGAGGCACAGATGCTTGTAAGTATCCAGTCATGAGAACTAGGAACTGAACTTAGGTCCTCTACAAGAGCATCAAGTACACTTCACCATTGAGTCAAACTTAAATGACAAGGAGTTAACTCTAGGAGATGTGGACCATGGGTGTTCCATCTTCACGTAGAGGTAACAGACATATAAAGATGCTAAGGAGGAAATATGCTGTTCTTTTTTTTTTTTTTTTTTTTATCGTTCCAGGAGAATCAAAGTGTCCATTAGGGGAGCCTGGGGACAGCGGACAGCGGAATCCTCAGCAGAGAGCAGAATCAGGCACCAAGGAGGATGAGTGACCCAGTTGATTCTGCCTGGCAGACTTCCTCAATAGCTGTCTCCATCAGGGGCCTGCAACCACCACTGCAATCCAGTGTCGCTGGGACCGTTCAGCTCTACACAATGCCCCGGCTGGAACCTCAGTGAAGCCTGCAAGATCAGTTTCTGCCTACAAACCCCTTAGGTCATCTAAACAGCTGAGAACAGAAGGACTGAACATAAAAGGATTGTACTAACATGTTTAATCATTTTTCCCATTTGGGTTGGGGCCCCAAACAGGTCTACTACGACCCAAATCAGCAGGAAGTCACTTTAAGAGAGCGACGTCCCATGCCCAGAGGGTGGGGAGGGTGTTTCTCCGCCCTTCTTTTTGGTTATTTGAAGGTTAACTGAAAACTCTGTTATGTAGGGGAAGAGACTACAAGCTGATAAATGATCCTGTCTTAATGGGTTTTGGAGGTTAGCCCCAGGGAATTCCTACTTTTCCTTTTCTGTATCCTTCTTCCTCTCCTATGTAGGAGTGCATGGGCTTGAGAAAAATGAGATATAGTCATAGCACAGGAAGGTCCAAGAAGAAGGGGCAGATTATTGAATATGCCCTTATACCTTTGTATATTGATACAAAATTAGTAGGTTATTTGGCTAAAGTGGTATTGACCATTGTTTATTGTGCAAAAATAAGATTGTATTGGATTACATCGGTATTGATCTTTGTATATTGATACAAAATTAAGAATATAGTTGGCCACAATGGTATTGACCCTTGCATATGGACGTAATATTAAGATTATATTGGGCTACATAGGCATTGATCTTGGTATATTGATACATAATTAAGAGTATATTTAACCACAATTGAATAGATCTTTGTATATTGATACAAATTTAAAGATAATGCTTCCCAATGGTATCATACCTAGAGATACTTAAAAATAAAATGTGAAGCTCTGACCTCTTGATACCAACCGTCTAAAACGGTCTAGGATAGTTAAAACAAACTCCTAGTCATGCAAACATGTCTCTTTGTTAGCTACTATGACAGTCTATCACAGATATTCTCTAAACTACCCAGTAATCAAGTTGCTAAGAGACAAGCAACATTTGCTTATCTAAATACAAGAGATGGTTAGGGCATCTTCAAAAACCCCTAGAGATCTGCAGAATATGGCATTCAATGATGTTATCTTAAATCAAGATTTTTTTTGATATCGAGACATATCAGTGCCTGACAGCACCCCCTATTCTACTCCAAGTAGAAGATAAGCATCGAAGAACCTCCACTGTAAGATGGTTGAATTAGTGGCAAGCCTTTCTCTTGGCATGAAAAAACCCCTTGCACCAACTGCAGGCAGACTGCTGTCCAAAAAGGACAAAACTTGGTAGCAGGGAAGTCGACAGCCTAACTCTGCCAAGACAGGGTAGGAACCATTTTTTTATCCTACATGAATATATAAATATATTTTATTTAAAAATATATTTTAATCACAAGTGGATTCTGAAGCCTCCAAGCCTCCAGCATGAAGGTTAACAAGGCCTTGTACTAAACAGAACTCACAGGTCTCAGGAAGCTCCTGAAATTTTCAAGTCACACTGCCTCTTCCCAAGCTCACTTCAGCAGCAATACCTGCTGCAGAAAGGAATACCTCTGCCTAGTCTAGCTGCATGAAAGTCATGATGGGAGCTCCAGGAATGAAGCTTTTGTGAATCATCATCTTTTTAATAATGCATCTGTCTTTGAGTCACCCATGTTCCTGTAAGTAACTCATCTATGCTCCTTTAAATATCCCAAATAACTCACTGACTCATTAGATAGGCTAGTGTGGAATCATTTTTTTTGGTCTGTGATCAGTGCCCTAACTTAGGTAAATAGAAATTTGTTTACATTTTCTCAGGAAAAGTCAAGTAGCACTACCATCCATCTATGTATCTATAATTTTTGTATCTATGTATCATCTATCAATCTATCTGTCTATCTATCTATCCATCCATCTGTCATCTATCTATCTGTCTATCGATCTAACTACTACCTATCCATCCATCAATTTACATATCATCTATCTATCCTTCTATCTTCTATCATCTATCTATCTATCTATCTATCTATCTATCTATCTATCTATCTATCCATCCATCCTCTATTTATTTATCTATCCTTCTATCTTCTCTCTATCTGTCTGTCTGTCTGTCCATCCATCCATCCATCCATCCATCCATCCATCCATCCATCCATCCATCCATTTATCCATCTATCATCTATCTATCATCATCATCAACATTTCTTGCCAGTGGCCATGCAGCGTCTGCGGGGAACAGCATATGAGTGCTTCTCTTATGGGATTCTACTGTAGTAAGGCTCTTGGAAACCCTTTCCCATTTTTCAAAAACTTATGGTGAATTTGTTGTCCTCTATGCTTATTACCTAGATCATATGTGCTACAAGCTCTCCTTCCTTTCACTATGCTGAACAGGAGAAGAAGCCTCCAGTGGAACAAGAGAAATAGAAGAGGAGCAGGAAGGAGGACACATGATGGGGTAGATGAAAAAGAAGATCATTCCACGTGGCCTGGAACATCAACATAACATGGAGAACAATAGTCCAAAGGGATGTGTGTATATTATGTGGGGCTTTATTCAGGGATAGAATTATGAGCTAGCTTAGATGGACCAAGATTGGTCAATCCAGGCCAAGGCTTGTTAAACTCCATCAGGTGTCTTTGTGTTTACTTATAATGGTGGGTTAAAGATTAACAACTGCTGACCAACTAATGGTTATATATATGTATATATATATACATACTGGTAAATAATTTAAATACATTACTTCTACAGTGTGACTTTTATAATGCTGATGTTATGTTTTCTTTGAGTAAAATAACCAATGAGGTCACTGCTCAGGCAAGCAGGATTGTGTCTGTATAAATAAAGATGATTCGAACTATTTGGGGCCACTTGCTTGAAAACTGTTTTACTTTTGCTGATAACACACATCTGTCCTCAGATTCCAGAAACCTCCTCCCCAGCTGGCACTGTCTATCATCTATCTATCTATCTATCTATCTATCTATCTATCTATCTATGATTCTATCACCTATTATCTATCTTGATGTATATATTATTCTATCATCTATTTTATCTACTATCTATCACCTATCTACTATTAATCTGTTATCTATTGTCTTTTGTTCTATCATCTATCTCTATCTATCATCTATCTATCTTTCTATCTATCTATCTTTTATCTATCCACCCCACTCATCCCACCATCCATCTATCCACCTCATATCCTTCCACCAATTCCTCACCAATCCTGCAACTGTCAATCAATCAATCAATCAATCATCTATGTACATACATGCATTGTGGAAAATGACTTAAATTTTGTTCCTAGAGGCACAGAGGTTGAGTCAAGATGTCTTAATGAGAGTTGTGGGAGTCAAAAGGGCTTGTAGGAGATGAATGGCTGATTAGGAAGGGTTTGCAGGTTCTTCTAGGATTAAAACTACTTTGCAATTCCATTTTATGTACTGCAGTCTTGTATAGAAGATCTTCACAGGCTTCTACTTTTAATGTCTGAAAAATCTCTCAGTTGGAGGAATTACAAAGATGAGATTTCCAATGTTTTTGGCTACTGGCTACATATGGCTGTTGAGTCTTTGAAAAGTAGGTAGCTTGATTTGAAATGTGCTGTAATTTGAATGCCATACTGAGTTTTAAAGATGCAGTATGATAAAAATACATAGAGGAGCTCATTAATAGTTTAATACACCAGTAAAATATGTTAGAATAATAGCAGTTTTATATATTGGTTTAAATAAAAGATTTAGTTTAATCTAGTTTTCTTTTGAAAATACAGCTTTTAGAAAATCAGTGGGTGGGTTGTATTGCATTGCTCTTGAACAATGCCTCCGCCTTGAGTCGAGATCCCTAAACAATTGTGACCCTGAGTGTGGGTACAAAGGACTCTTGTGTATGATATCTCCTTATTCTTGAAGCAGGGCCATGGGGTTGCAGGCACAGACAGAACTTTCTCTGAAAAGCTCAAAGCTCAAATGTGTCCTGTCTCTTCATTCTATCACAAGAGGCACAGAAATGATAAATATACTTGTTTTCTTGCCTTCAGATGAAGGCCTGATTGATAGAAGCAGACACTAAGTGACTTCCAGAGCAGGAATGATCATTTGCATTTTCTTCAGGAACTTGTGGGATCAACTTGCCTTTGAAGGCTGGCTGCAAGTTGACCCAGTGGGCCCTGAATGTGATGGGTGCCTTCCTCTTATTTATTATTTAATCAAACATGCATGGATGACATATGTCTGCCTTTAAATGCTTAGTGATACAGGACTTCTGTAATGAGAGAGTGTGCCAACAAATTTAAGCTTAATGAGCATTCTCTTCCTCCAGCTTCTAATATACAGTGCTGTGCATAGGAAACTATCCTTCCATGTCCATTATTTTTTAAAAGAAAATTATAAAGTTAGAAGAGTAGGATGTGTCGCATCCCCCTCGACCAGCAAGGATGACGCAACTCACAAAAGCTCTTCTCCAGCAGTTTATTCAGGTCCCTTGAAAACAGTCTTCTGAATTCCTAATGCCGAATGCCCGGGCAGACCCAACCCACAGGCTAAATACTAAATGAACAGCCAATCAAGTAAAGCCACGTACTGCTATCTTAGAGGCCCACGTATGCGGAAGCAGGCCAGATCAGCAGTCTTTGCCAAATATGGACTTGCTTATCATCGAGACCGCTCACCGTTGGGCTGGTGGGAGGCGGAAACTGGCGCCATCTTTAGGGCGCGGCACATCGCAGCTCTCTACAGTTCCCCCTTTTTTTATTTTTTCTAAAGTAGATAAAAGTCCCTGGAAAGGCTTCGTAATCCCTCTATCTGGGGATCTCACGGTGGGCCTGAGCCTGTAGGAGGGCGGTGCTCAAACTCTTACCCGTCTCTGGGTCAGCCTCCCCACTCGGGACTGCCCTGTCTTAGGTGGCCGAGACTTACCCGTCAACTCCGTCACTGACTTGCCAGACCCTAATATCCGTGGAACGAATACCTCAGTGGGCAGGGACTATGCTTAGTGAAGATTTACTTCATGGCAGTGAGCCATGCCTGAGGGGACTGGCCTGCCTCAATGGCGACAAGGGCCTGTACAATCATGGCTGCATTATGCTTTTGTGTGGCTCTCATTTTGTAGATGCACCATAGGCAAAACAGAGAGGCTAGTATCATCAGTATCTCCAAAGAGCCTACACCCGCCCACTCCTTAAGATGATCCATAGCCGTCTGTATCCAGGAAGTCAAACCAGTAGCCAGGCTCAGATCCACCCGAGTGGAATTGATGTGGACAATTGTCGCTCTCAGTTCTCTCATCAAATTTTCAAATTCAGCCGACCAATCCTGTAAGAGGAACTTTGACAATTGTCTAGACAAATTAGCAGCCTTTGTAAAATTTTGATACTGCACGGAAGTAACACACAAACCTTGTAATTTCCACTCACACCCCAATTGTGCTAGTTGCCAAAGAGAATCAATCTGTTCTTGTATTAAATCTATGCGTTGATTAACTATCATAAGACCTCCTTTGAGATGAGAATTCATAGAGGTCTGAGTATCCAATGCCTGTGCCACAGTGGCTGAGATGTTATTCAGGGCATTGGCAGTCTGTATAGAACTAGACAAGGCAATAGCTGAGGCAGTAGCTCCCACAGCAGCAATAGTGATGGCAGTAACAATAGCTGCAGTGATGCCAAAATCTCTTTTAAACCTGAATAGCATCATGGTATTAGGAGCCTCTACAGGAACTGGTACATATCGAGGCATTCTAGTCACCACAGCCACAGGAAAGGCTGTGGCATTCCAGCATAGGGCATAAAAACATGTGCCCGGAGTGCATACTAACTTTTCTTCACCCAAGGATGCACTCCCATTACTTACAATCCAGAGAAAAGGAGGCCAGAGACATACTGGCGAGGCTGAAAAGTTCTTGTTGCGGTAAGAATGAAACAAAGAATTCCAAGTACCAGAGCCACTACCGCTAGAAAAATCCAATTTGGTAGCGGACCCTAGGGAAAAATTACCTCTTTGATAAACTCCTCCCCCAAGCATAATGACAGGTCCCAAGTCCATGCAACTTCCATTTACTCCACACAAAAGCCACAAATCAAAAGGATTGGTGGCAGTCTGCTGAGGATCCCTAGTAGATATATCAAGCATTCCTGTACAAGACTTATTCACTATATTACTAATCATGGGGCTAAAGGAAAAATAATCTTGTTGAACCCAAACTGCTATGCGCTCCTGACATCCAGTCCAGGGGAAAAGGTCCTTCCTCTCCTGTGGATCCTCTACAAAAAGGTGCCCAGCGTGGCTGTCTGGGGGGGTCCCGGTCAGAGACTCGTGTGGGCCACCATCCTTCAAGACGAGAACCGTTGCCTGAAAACAAACCACCACTCCTACCCCCAAACCTCAGTTGTGGTAAAAAATCTGCTGACTGCTGAGACAATTTAATGCATTTTGTATCATCTGACCTATTGAAGCTCATTAAAAAGCACAGACTACCCTTCAAGCTGACATTTCTATTACCCTCTATAGGGCTTTTCTGATCATCAAATGGAAGGTAGGGTAAGCCTAGGCTTCTATTACTGCTAAATAAGCGTGGAAACACAGTTGCATCATGTCTGACCGGCATCGGCTTTGGGAATATCGACAGGATCCCCCATCTCGGCTCGGTCATTCCTGACATACTTACTGCTACTATCACAAGGATCCCTAGGAAGGTTTTCATGACGAGTCTTCCTCACAAGGTGTTCAGGCACCCACACTGGATCTTGTTGATCCTGAGGAAAAACACAAACAGACCCTCTTGCCCATGTTAGCACGGGGTCAGGCCCCCGCCAAGAGCCTGTCAAAATATCCTTCCACTTCACCATGCTTTTAGGTGAACCATGGGAAATCTGATGTCTGTCCGCTGCTGAGCGGCCTTGAGCATCCAAATTGAAAAAGTTTAAAGTAAATAAGGCTAAAGATATTCTCTCCTTGGGTGTACAGCCTTGGCCTATTCCCCCTTTTCGTTTTTGCAAGCATTCTTTCAAGGTGCGATGAGCACGCTCCACAATTCCTTGTCCTTGAGGATTGTATGGTAATCCGTGATTAAGCTGTACCTCCATCTGATTACAGAAGGAGACAAAGGACTGTGCCGTATAGGCTGGTCCATTATCCATTTTCAGTTGCTGTGGTTTTCCCCATGTAGCCCAGGCTTCTAAGCAATGTCCTATGACATTGCGAGCCTTTTCTCATAGGTGTAGCATGTATGATACCTGAGCAGGTATCCACAGATACATGAATATATTTTAAGGTTCCAAATTCTGAAATGTGGGTAATGTCCATTTGCCAGATTTTGAGTGGCATCAACCCTCTAGGGTTCACTCCCACACTGGGAGGATGATGATGAATCACACACTGAGGACAGTCCAAAACTACTTGTCTAGCATCTGCTCTAGACAAATGGAATTTTTGCTGTAGAGTTTTTACATTTACATGAAATAATTGGTGAAACTGTCTGGCTTGGTCCAGGAATGAGCTCCAAAAAATGCATTCCATCCTGGTCCATTGATCAACTTTATCATTACCCTCACTTAATGATCCAGGTAATCCTGTATGTGCTCTGATATGTTGAATATAAAAACACCTTTTTCTCTGCCAGATTAAAACTTGTAACTCTTGTAATAAGGCACATACAGTACTACTATTCTTAATAGGACCTGCTAATTCTAATACTTTCACTGCGTTGACCACATAGACTGAATCTGAAATCAAATTGAATGCAAATTGACATCTTTTAAACACCTCAATTACTATTTTCAATTCTACTATTTGGGGGGAGCCCGGTTGAAATTGACATAACACGGGCTCTTGTCTTTCTATCAAATAGGCTCCACAGCCTGTCTTTGAGCCATCAGTAAACACATTTGGTGGCCCTTGAAGTGGTACTGCTGAAGTAACCTTAGGGAATATCACTGGGTGCTCCTTAAAAAATGATAGCAATGGATGTTTAGGATAATGGTTATCAATCACTCCTTCAAAGCTACATTGCAATATTGCCCAGTTATCTACAGTGCCACACAAAATCTTAATTTGATAACTGGAATAAGGCACTATTATACTGGCAGGAGCAATTCCAAAAGACTGCAAGCATTGTTGGATACAATTCAAGGCTAAAGCAGCAAGTGCAGTGGGATAATGTTCTATGGATTTTTTCGGAGAAATCTTTGAATAGGTCCATAATAATGGTCCGTCCTGCCATAACAACCCTGTAGGTTGACCATAGGTGGCAAATATGCACAATGCAATGGGCTGTCCTTCCTGCCATCTCGTTAGGAAGGCACTCTGTAACCTTTCTTCCACTTTACATAAAGCTTTTCTTGCTTCTTCTGTAAATTGCCTAGGAGAATTAAGTGCTGAGTCACCTTTCAAAATATCATATAGGGGTCTTATTTCATAATTTGTTAGCTTTAAATAGCCTCTTACCCAATTGATATCTCCTAACAACCTTTGAAAATCATTTAAAGTCTTTAAATTATCTTTTCTTATCTCAATCTTTTGAGGTATTATCTTTTCAGGTCCAACCTTCGCTCCTAAATAATCAACCACATTTTCCTTTTGAACCTTATCAGGAGCAATAAACAACCTTTTCTTTTTTAATAATTGAACTAATTCTTCATAGGCCCGATCTAACATTTGTTCACTTTTAGCTGCCAGTAAGATATCATCCATATAATGAACACATCTCAAATCTGGAAAATTCTTTCTCAAGGGAGCAATGGCTTCCCCCACATACAGTTGGCACATAGTGGGGCTGTTTGCCATGCCCTGGGGTAATACTACCCATTCAAACCGCTGATCAGGTTCCTCATGGTTACAGGATGGAACAGTAAATGCAAATCTCTCACTATCTTTGGCACACAAAGGGATGGAGAAAAAACAATCTGTTATATCTATAACTATAATGGGCCATGAGGCTGGCAAAGATGATAAAAGCGGCAAGCCGCATTGCACTGGGCCCATGATCTGCATTTGTTGATTTATGGCACGCAGGTCATGCAATAATCTCCATTTTCCAGATTTCTTTTTAACGACAAAGATAGGTGTATTCCAGGGAGATACAGATGGTTTTATATGCTTTAAAGACATCTGTTCATCCACCAAATCTTTGGCTGCATTCAATTTTACAGAGGAAAGTGGCCACTGAGGAACCCATACTGGATCCTCCGTCTTCCAAGTTATGGGAATGCCCTCCTCAGTGGCCTCTAGGAAAAACCCAGGCCCTGTCTCTTTTGTCTTTGCTGCAAAGATATGGGACTCTTTCATCCCTGCAAATATTTTCCTATTCCAAAGCCTGGAGCATATCCCATATCTTGCATCATACGTTGGGCTGAATCAGAATAGTCATTACTCAATTTAAATCCCATATCCTTTAAAAGGTCTCTTCCCCAAAGGGAGATAGGGAGCTCAAGTACATATGGCTGCATTTCTCCTGAGTGGTTCTCTTGGTCCTGCCACTTTAATAACCTTGCACTCATATCTGGAGTCTTAGCATAACCCAGGCCTTGAAGTGTTTGAGAAGAGGCTTGTACAGGCCAACCTGAAGGCCAGTCTTTCTTTGCTATGATACTCCTATCAGCCCCAGTATCCAAAAGGCCCAGGATCTTTTTACCATCAACTTTTAACTCCAAGACAGGGCGTTGGTCCAAATCCAGGGAGAGAAAAGTCAAATCCGTGCCCGTGGACCCAAAACCATCTTTTCCTCTCTCTCTATCCTTTGCTGCATAGCGGTCATGTAAGCTCGGCAACATGATCAATTGAGCAATTCTATCTCCAGGAGGGATAGCCGTTATACCACGGGGGAAGGCTACCATGATCTTAACCACTCCTGTATAATCTGGATCTATAACTCCAGGATGGACAATAAGTCCTCTCAAGGCTGATGATGACCTCCCTAACAACAAACCAACTGTACCAGGTTCAAGGGGTCCGTTAAAATCTGTTTCAATTAACTGGACCCCCATTTGGGGTGTTAATACGAGTCTGGTGGTGGAGCAGAGGTCCAATCCTGCTGAGCCTGCAGTGGCTCTCCGCGGCCTCTCGGATGGCGGAGGGTTGGCCATCTCTCTTGATTCTGTTCTTTGTCCTGATTCTCTACTGCCCCATATATTTGTGGGCCCTGAGGTCGTGGGCCCCGCTGTCCGTTTTTTGGACGAGCGCCACCATAACCTTGAGTTAAAGGCTGGCCATGGATGTCTATCACTGAATGGCATTCATTAGCCCAATGGTTCCCCTTTTTACATTTTGGGCATAACCCTGGCCGCCTGGGGCGTTGTACACTTCCTGTACTTTCTGTACTCCTTCCCCTGGGGCACTGTCTTTTAAAGTGTCCCATCTTGCCACACTTAAAACAAACTCCTGAACTTCCTCCACCTTTTCTGGCCAACTGTATTACTGAAGCAGCAAGACCAGCATTAGTTAACGGCCCTCCATTTCTCTACACACTTTCATCCAGGCTTCTAGGCCTTTGTTCTTATAAGGGGTGATAGCGGCTCTACATTCTTTGGTACATTGCTCATAGACCAACTGTTTTATTAGTGGTAAAGCACCATCCGGGTCACAAAAATCTTCCCTGCTGCTTCCACCATTCGTGCTACAAAATCTGAAAAGGGCTCCATGGGGCCCTGTAGAATCTTTGTTAAGTTCCCACTCACCTCCCCTTTATTAGGAAGAGATCTCCAAGCCTTGATAGCTATCTTGTTTATTTGCTCATAAATCTGAATAGGATATCCTATCTGCTGGTTGGCAAATCTCCCCTGCCCAAGCAACATATCTCTATCCCAGGCTGGATTTCCATCTCTCTGATTATTAGCTGCTTGCTCAGTGGCATACTCAATCAAGAAAGCTTTCCAGTCTAAGTATTGCCCTGGACTTAAGCAGGTGCGGACCAGGCCACTCCAATCACTCGGAGTCATACAATGTCTGCTTAATGCTTCCACTTGAGCCATTGTAAAAGAAGCAGTAGTACCATAGGTACGAACCGACTCTGCAAGAGATTTTACCACCTTAAAATCAAGCGGTTCCTCGTACCTGTTCCCTTGTGGGTCTTGGTATACCGGATAGGCAAACTGTAATTCTGTTCTTACTTATGTCCACATCCCCAGGCAGAAAGATCTCCCTACTTTCAGGGATTGAACAGGCTGATCTATCTGAGTGGCTTCTGGATATGGAGGAGGAGTTAAAGGCGCCGCGGCAACAGCTTTACTTATACCAGCCGCCGCCAGAGTGGCTGAAGGCGCTATAGCAACAGCTCCACCCACACCGACTGCCGCCGACGTGTCAGGCGCTGTAGCAACGGCTCCACCCACACCGACTGCCGCCGACATGTCCTTTTGTTTTACCCTTTTCTTTTCCTTTTTTCTAATAACAGTCCTCTCCAACTGTTCTATTAGAGCGTGTAGCTCTCCTTCACAATCCGTGTTCTCTGAGTCCTCAAAATCTCTAAAATCTGTAAGATCGGGATAGAGAGGAACTTTCTTTTTGCCTCCCTTTTCACTGTCTGCCTGCTCAAATCTTTCCCCTTTGTTACTTTCCTTTTCACTGTCAACCTGCTCAGATCTTTCCCCTTGCAGCAGTTCCAAGGCTGATTCTCCCTCTTTGATTGCATTACAACATCTCTGATCTTCTAAACAACTCCTCACCATTTTCCAAATCGGTCTTACTCCATGCTTCAAAGTCCCTTGCTCCCAAGCAAAATCCAAGTCCCTGCCTAATTTGTCCCAGCAGGATACCGTAAGATTCCCGGACACCGCAAACCACGGAGCCACAGAATCACATTCATTCAAAAATCTCTCTAGGGTAGACTTCTTAATCTTCAAATTCCTAGCTAAAAGTAGCTCCTGAAGTGCCAGAAAAATTGGATGTGACTCAGACAATCCCATGTTTTTTTTTTTTTTAAATTTACTTTCGGTTTGCAGCTTCCCTGCGAAACTGTACCTTTTGTTCACTATCTCTGCGAATCTTTACCGTATGTTCGCTATTATCCGCGAATCTTTACTTTGTGTTCACTATCTCCGCGAATCTTTACCGTATGTTCGCTATTATCTGCGAATCTTTACTTTGTGTTCGCTATCTCCGTGAAACTTTATTGTCCTGATTTATCCCAGGAACTTACCAGCGCTGCCCCTGACTGCAGGAGTTCTGAGTCTTTTCTGGGTCCCCGTACGGGCCACCACTTGTCGCGTCCCCCTGGACCAGCAAGGATGACGCAACTCACAAAAGCTCTTCTCCAGCAGTTTATTCAGGTCCCTTGAAAACAGTCTTCTGAATTCCTAATGCCGAATGCCCGGGCAGACCCAACCCACAGGCTAAATACTAAATGAACAGCCAATCAAGTAAAGCCACGTAGTGCTATCTTAGAGGCCCACGTATGCGGAAGCAAGCCAGATCAGCAGTCTTTGCCAAATATGGACTTGCTTATCATCGAGACCGCTCACCGTCGGGCTGGTGGGAGGCGGAAACTGGCGCCATCTTTAGGGCGTGGCACATCGCAGCTCTCTACAGGATGAAGCTCTTTTTTTGGAAAGAAATTTAATTTTGTGCTGTACAAATAGAACAAACATCAACAAAGGGGATTTCGATCTGGATTTTAGTGGTTTCTTCTGCTCATAGCAACACGACAGGAAGGAATTTGTGTCTTCCTCAACCTCACTTTGTTCACAGACATTTATTCTAAATGGATAGAAGAGCAATTAACCTGCCTCTGCCTTTTGTTCATAGTAAGAGGTATTTGGCACATGAATGGGCTCTGTGTAATTTTCTGGAAGAACTTGGAACTTTTACAGTCCTGTCTTGCTTCTCTCCTGGATGCCTTTGGTTTAGAGCTGGCCCACTTTCCATCAGGATGATCCAGAAGAAAACCATGTTGTGTCTGGACCTCGGTCTTTTTCCCCTCAAGGGTCTATGCATTTGTAAAATACAATCTAAGCCCACTACCTTCTATTAAAAATAACATATATATATATATGAGTATTTATTTATCTTAAAGAACCTTATATTTTAAATTTCACAGATAGTATACAAACATTGTATAAGGTTTTTAAATTTCAAAAGCATTGACAATACAATTCAGACATGCTTTCTTTCCCCCAAATCTCTGAAGCTGATATAGTTCTAATGTCCACCTGTGTTCATATTAGTCTCTTCCATTCCCTAGGCTATCATTTCATGTCACTTCCTACCATCGTACTTTCCACTCTTTAGTATCTGTACAATGTTCCATTGCATGGCACATAATTTACTTAAATCTTTTATTAATTAAAGAAGTCATGTACTCATTAATACCTGTTATAATTGTAGACAGATAGATACTCACAATAACAAACATGAGCAGTATAGAATGTTATCATATGTAATGCAAAATCTTTATTCTGACTAATTCACACCTTTCAAGTAAAATTCAGTAAGTTTCAACACATTGAGTGAATTTTTATCTGTAGTTCATCACTGTAGCTTTAAACACTATATTGATATCTTATTTTGTGACTTAACTACTTAAGGCAGCATCTATTGACTGTTGTTATGAAAAATAAACAATGAGGCCTGTAATCCAGAGGCATGGAATATGACAATCCATCAGAATTGTGTGTGTGTATGTGTGTGCATGTGTGTGTGCGTGTGTGTGTGCATGTGTGTGTATGTGTGTGTGTGCATGTGTGTGTGCGTGTGTGTGCATGTCCTCTGTAAGTATCTGCTTATATTTTTCAACTTATTGACACAGAACTTTGGCCGTGGTTATTTCCCCAAATTCAAAATTTCCAATGGTGGCAGAGTCACAGAGTTGGAATATTTTCAATCTGCCATTACTTCATTAAATTGAGTACCCAGGGTTAGATGATTTGTGTGCTGTGTTATATGCATGTTCACGATGATCTCATCTTGTGTTGAAGTTATTCAGGCTATCGCTGAAGAGAAGAGTTCATGTTTAGTCTGCATACCTCTGAGAGGACAGTGACAAGAGGACTGGTAGCCTCACCACAACCTATTGTAAAAAGAAGTGGTACATACGTGATGGCCCTGAGTAGGCCCTGAAGACACCTGAGGAAGTTTCCCAAATGTCTGAAATTCCAACTCCTTTTACAATCTCTTTTGTCCCCAGGAATGCATCTATGGCCTCTTGCATTGTGCTGTGTGATTGGCTGGCTGAAGAAAAGAAGGCTAGTGGACTGGCTTACAGATGTTCTAGATGCTATGTAGGTACCATTCAGAGCAGCTGCAGAATTATAATTCATTTCTGAAACAACTGTGAAGGTCACTGGTGAAGGACAATTTCATGGTGGGTGGGACTTTAAGCAGTGCCTGCGGTTGTACATTTTGCTTGTATGCTGAAGTGGTCAGAGATGTGATTGCATTTGATTCCTGAGCTCAACAATATGGACTTCCATTCACCCAGGGTTCTTCTGAATATCATGTCTGTCATCCACACAGTTCCTTGGCCTTCCAGGATATTGCAACCTAATTGGTCCTGAAACTGTGTTATTAATGATTCTACCATTCAGGGCTGGAGAAATGGCTCAGGAGTTAAGAGCACTGACTGCTCTTCCAAAGGACCCGGGTTCAAATCCCAGCACCTGCATGGCAGTTCACAGCTGCCTGTAATTGCTGGGCATGGTGGCACATGCCTTTGATACCAGTAATTGGGAGGCAGAGGCAGGTGGATCTCTGTGAGTTCAAGGCCAGCCTGGTCTATAGTGTGAGTCCAGGACAGTCAAGGATACAGAGAGAAACCCTGTCTCGAAAAACCTCAAAAAAGTAATAATAATAATTCTACCATTCTATCAGGCCACATGTTCTGTAGCCTCACCAACATTGAGTCTATGATATGCATCATCCCCAGGGTGGTTAGCCAGTAATCTGGGATTGACCACATTGAATTGTTTCCATCTTGAAAAAGGTAGCACATTGTTCTTATTGGAAGAAATACTTATTTAGGTTATGAATTTGTCTTTCCCAGACAGAATACTTCTGTCCAAACTAGCATCTATGGACATACAGAATACCTTATCCACTGATGTGGTATTCCACACAGAATTGGTTCTGACCAAGGAACTCAGTTCACAGCCAAAGAAATTCAGTAGTGGGCTCACAGTCATGGGATCAACTAATCTTCTCATGATCCCACCATCCCAGAACATCTGGCCTGATAGAATGGCAGAATTACTAATAACACAGTTTCAGGGCCAATTAGGTGGCAATATCCTGGAGGGCCAACAAAGGGCACTCTGGAAGGCTGTATGTGCTTGGAATCAGTGTTCAATATATAATAATGTTTCTTCCACAGCCATTATTCATGTATCACGGAATCAAGGGGTAGAGATGGGAATCCTTACCATCACCTCTAGTGAATGATTAGGTGAGTTTTTGCTTCCTATTCAAGCAACATTATTCTTTGCTTGCCTGGAAGTTTTAGTCCCCCCCCCCCCCCAAAAGAGAGTCCTTCTGTCAGGAAGATACAGTAATAACTCACATAACTGGGAAGTAAGCCTTCTTCCTAGCCACTTTGGGCTTTTGATGCCCTTGAATCAAGTGGCTAAGAATGAAGTCAGTGATAGAAGAGGTGATTGATTCAGATTTCTAGGGGGAAATTGGATTGCTTGTTCGCAATGAAAGGTAAGGAACAGCATCTCTGTAGTGCAGGAGATCCTTTAAGGTGTTTCTTGGTGGAAACCTGTGCTGTGATTAAGGTCAATGGGAAACTATAACAGTTCAACCCAGGCAGGATGATAAATGTCCCAGAACCTCCAGGGATGAAGTATGAGTCACCCCTTTAGATAAGAACCAAGATCTGTTGAAATGCTTGTTAAGGTTGGAAGAAATAGGGAATGGGCAATAGAGGAAGGTAGTTATAAATATCAGCTAAGGTGACTTTGAGCAGTTAAAGGAATGAGGATTGTAATTGCCATGAGTGGTTCTGTCCTATTTTGTTAATAATCCGCTTGTGCAGAGCTACTTGTTCAGAGATGTGGGAAGAGAAACCCAAGGGCCAGGTTCGCTCACAGCTCAGATAGACAGTGATCATACCCCAGACATAGTTTTACTTCAACAACTATTTCTGTGATGTCATGTCCAGCTAGGTGTCTTGTACCTGACCATCAATCCTCTGATCCCGCTGATTGTACTGAACACTGATGGATCCAGCTCAGTATCACTTTCAAATTTCTTAATAAAGAGAGCTTTGAGTTCCCAGACAATGTCAGCATGTGCAATGCTATACAGTTTCTTTGTCCCTGATCCTGGTATGTGTACTGGCTACTTATGGAATACACAAACAGCACCCCGCTTGCTCACCCTATCCTTTAGTTACTAGAAATTCAATGTTACCCCAAACATCTTGGTGGCCATCATTGCATTTGTTTATTCAGACTCTAATTGGGAATACATTCAACAGCTAGCTCCAAACTTCTCTTATATCAGTGATAAAATGTTTGTGAATTCTGCCCATTTGGTCCTTATTATTCTTCTGTTGATTGGCTGTGTTTAGAATCTTTCCCCAGGGACTCCTCTGATGTTTTGGATTATGTTACCAGCAGTGATACCACAGTGTCATAGTCTCTGAAACAGTGCCACTGCTGTGACTGACACTGCCAAGGAGCGATGGCCACCTCACACAACTCCCCGAGACTAGCATGAAAGTGTCAAGAACAGCAGAATGATTTTGTTGCTACCTGAAGGATCCTTCTGTGATTTTGTTCCCAGGACTGCCTCTTTGAGCCTCTTTATTATTGTCAAAAACACAACCTTTTTACGATTTTCCTGTTTAGGTTGAAACCCTCAGTTGCTTAAAACATACTTCGGCCAGAACACTGGAGTAGCAGAGTTATAAACTTCCTTTGGTAGTGGTAGGTGGCTATTGGGCTCCCTAAAAAAGTAGTTTTTCCTAAAAGTATATGTGGACCTTGAGTCCCCAAAATCAAGTAATGTCCCTAGTTGACCAAAACCTTAGCAATCTGTTACATGTCATCTCTTGGTTTTTTCTCTTTCTTGAAAATATAAAATGAAACTAAAATTAGCTAAAACTTTTTTTTTTTGCCAAGCTTTCATTTTGAAGCAATTTTAACTTTATTTATATATGCTCTATTAAAACCATTTTCTGCCTCTCCAGCTTCTCCCAAGTCCCTCTTCCCAGTCCTTATCAAACTCATGGCTTCTTTTTTGATTATTAATATATTTATATATGTATATATATGATGAATAAATATATAAAAATCTTGCGAGTCCACTTTGTGTTGTTTGTGTGTATTTTACTTTTAGGGCTGGCCACTTGGTATTTGAAAGTCAATTAGGGGTTCATCCCTCGAAGAGACTGATTTAGAAGCAGGATGGAAAGATTGATTGTAGGAGCCAGAGGTCTGGGGCATGTGCTGTGAGATTGTGTTGGCTATAATTGAGAGGGAAGCTGTACCCATAAACTCTCAATAATATGGCACTAAACAAGACCTGAATGATGACACCAGTTGATGTTCCAATGTGGTTAGAAGAAAACTTGCTAGAAAACACTTTTCTTAAACCATTCCAGATAAAGCAAACTTTATATACTTTATAAAAATGACATGAATTGATTTAGATAATCAGGAGTCTTTATGCATGTGTTATAAGAACTTTCATAATATTCCCACATATAATGACAGTTTAAGTTTGTTGGTCATGGATCTTCTCTGTGAGCTAAATTTAAGCCATTAGGCCACACGAGGAATTGAGAACATGAGATTGCTGACCCAGGGCTTCTGTACTATGGCTTTGGGGTGTTATATCTCCTCTGTGTTATGGGGGGCTGATTTTTTAGGCAATGCAGCACTCCTTTTCCTCATTGTCCTGTCCCAGACTGATCTCTTATTTTATCAAGTAGAATAGCCCATGTGTTTTTGCCTAAAAAAAATGGAAAAAGGTTTCTGCCCTCTTTCCTTTGGATTTCCAAGTATGTCTCCTCATCTTGTTAAATGTTAAGCAGTTCCCAGAAAGGTAAGAGAGGTCGTTTTCCTTGTGGATGGTTTGCTGGGATACATATAGTCATATGATCACTTTATGTCCCTAGTGTTTCTCCTTTACATTTTTTGAGAGACAGAGTATTTCTTTTTTTAAAATTGTATAAAATATTTATTTATTTTTATTACTAATGGTTTTTTCAACATGTTTTGTTTCTTCAAATTACATCTCAATCATAGTCCCCACCCTTCTCCCCCTCCAGGTCCCATCTTCCTACCCTCTTCTCCCTCCCCTTCTGTTTTATTTTTTTTTTTATTTAAGGTATATCTTTTCCCCCAATAGCTCTGCCTTTTAGTCCAACAAAAGGCTCTTTTTATTATAAAAATAAATACAATGCAAAACAATAAAATCAATTAGACCACAATTATGAAAATTATAAGGTATAACATACATTCCCAATGTCCAGTCCATATGTATTTGGCAACTGATGTTAATATTCTATAATCTATCTATCTCCATGAGTTTAAAGTTCTATACTAACTCAATTTCCATCCTAACTTGCATTACCAAGTTAAAAAACATCTTCTTAGACCTAGAACATCCTTTTAATTCCTAATCAACTTAAAATTTAACTGTGAGATTATAACTATCTAGTCTTCGACCACATCAGAGACATGAGAAGGATAAATATATCTGAATAAACAGGAAGTGCAGAGCCAGCAGCTTCCAAAACTAAGAAATGACAGACAACTGGCTGCGTGGACAGTCCCCAATTTCTCTCAATAAATTGGAGCATCTATCTTCAGCCTTTTGTCCCAGTATCTCTGACAGACATGAGTATTTCTTTTATAGCCTCAAATGAAACTTCTTGTGTAGCTTGACCTCCAAATAATGACCACGTTGCTTTCCTCTCTAGAACTGGGATTTAGGCATATGCCAGCACACCTGGCCACAATGCACATTTAATGAACAATTGAGATATTACTGTTTCATAGTGTCATGGTTAGTGCTAATTGTCAACGTGACAGGTTTTAGACTCTCCTAAATGGGCTTCTGGCATGACTGTGGGGATTATTTTGATTATATTAATTGAAGTAGTAGCAAGATCTGCCCACAGAGAGCAGGACCAATCCCCAGGCAGTCAATTCTGCACTGTGTATGTAGAGACAATGAGCTGAACATTAGCGCACACCCACTGGTTTCTTTGGACTGCACTTGGACACAAGCATGTGCATTCATCTCTCCCTTCTTCTGACTGTAGATTTAAAATGTCAGTTCTCTTAGCTCCCTTCTGCCTTGACATTCCTGCTATGAAGGACTGTGAACCAGAATAAACATTTTTTAAAAAAAATAAGAACATGTTTGTGCTATATATGTGCACATTAAGCTAATACTCATGTTTTGTTCTCTGTATTTCTATACCATGCAATGTAACATCAATTGAGATATCAGTTATCAAATATTGAAAATAAATATTATCAAATTGGTAGCTACACTAAACATTAAGTATTTCTCAATGGATTCTGTCAGATATTCTGTAGGGGAAATTATGCATTAGCAATTGTATTTTGGATATTTATATAATGTTAGGCAGAATTACAATCTTGCCTTTTATTTTATTGGAAATTAAACATGACTGATTCTTAAGTTGACAAGGGGTAGTCTTGTGATGATTAATCTTCATTCTCAGTTTGACAGGATCTGCAGTCAAATAAAGGTGAAGTGCTAGGCGCTTGTGTAAGGGGTTTTTATTGATAAGGTTGTTTAAAGTTGCAAGACTTACCTTTAATGTGGATGGCATCTTCCAGTGGCAGCCAGATAAAAGGAGGTTCGAGAGAAAAATTTTGCTGTTTGTTCAGTTGCCTTTATTCTTCCTGGCAAGTTTATTGACTGCTGGTTCTGCTGTAGCATTTTTTTTTTTCTGGTATCAAAATACTACTTCTTCAGGTTTTCAACAAGAATTGAAGATCAGCAGCTCTCCAGGAATCTTGCAGGCCTTTGGCACTAAGTTAGTGAGATACCTGGTTACTGAGGTACCATCTTTCTTGACTAAGCAGTCACCAGACTCTCTGCCTCTCCAGTGTAAGACAGCCATGTTGGACTATTAAGACAACATCATATACACTAATCTATAAATGTCTTCTTTAAAAGATATATTGTTTTTATTGCTTGAAAATTTTGCACATGAATATAATGTGTTTTGATCAAATCCACTCACTAATCAGCTCCTACTACTCTTACTTATCCAAAAAACGATGCTTCCTTCCCAGCTTCATTTGCTTCATTTTAAAACTCACTGAGCGCATGTGACATGCTTGTATCAGCATTAGTGTGAGTATAGGTCTGTCTATTGATAACTATCTAGCCTCTCCAGAATCATGCTCCTGAAGAAAATTGCCCTTGCTTTTCCAGTACCATCAGTTGTCAATAGTTGCTCAACTAGGGGAGAGACTTCATGAGCCCTTCCCCCATCGATGCTGGAGTATTGGCTGATCTTGCACAGGTCTTGTATGCGCTGTCAAAGCTGGTACAAAATCTTATTTGCAGTGGTCCCATCATGGTCAGAAAATACTGTTTCCCTATTACCTCTTGTCTATTATTTGTTCTTACAAGTTTTCATACCCTCTTCCACAATTTTCCAATGGTTCTAGTACCCTGTTATTGGGGTGTAATATAGATATGACATTTAGAGCTGAAGACTTCATAGACTTTTAATCTCTGCACACTGACAAGTTGTAAGTTCCTGTATTAAGGACCATCTACTACAAAAAGAAACTTCTTTTACAAAGACTAAGAGATGTACTAATTTATGGCTATAACTTAAGGACCAAGAGGCAGTCTATTATGATCTGTTTAGCAGAATAATAGTATTATATTCTCCCCTATGATTCTGGCTCAATTAATGTATTACACATGAATTCCATATGGTGGAGCAGGCCTAAAATCTAAATGGAAAGTGATTGGTTACTCGTATAACATACATGTCACTATTGTAACAGTGAGCATCTCTTATCAGACAATGGTATTAGAGAAATGGTAAAAAAGATACACCTTAAATAAAAAAAATAGCAGATAGGAGGGTGAGGGGGAGGAGGGTAGGAGGGTGGAACTGGGAGGGGGAAGAGGGAGAGGACTGTGATTGAGATGTAACATGAAGGAATTAATGTTTAAAAAAAAAAGAAAAAGATGTGTGAAGGGTTTTCATGGGTCTAGCGTGGATGAGGAGACAGTGGTACCAGGAGGGAGATGCAGGTGTTGTAACCTGAACTGAAGGGCCTGGGAGGGAGGTATGAATTACCTACTTAAATATCCTGGCCATGTGGAACAGCTGGGGAGTCCTGGCTGAGGAGTGGGCTGGCTTCTGGCAAGTACAAAGGGAAGGAGAGAGGTTATGAGGAGGCAGATGTCCCTGGTAGGCACTTTCAGGGCTTTAAGGTGATTTTAATGGAGGGGCCCAGGAATGAGAGTCAAATTCCTACCTGGGTCTTCTACAATTCAGGGCAATGAGAGAGTTTCTGGTGGGGAGTGGACTGGGATCTGGCAAATTTAAATGTCCTCTTAATGTATATTCCTTTGTTTCTGTTCCCGTAGAGGATTCTGACTAATACAGATGAGAAACAGATGCAAATCTATTGATAGGTTATAAACCTGAGACAAATTTAGACATATTTCAATGCCCAATGACTTAAAGTTCAAGCTATACAAAAGCTGTGAGTTAAAGGTTCAAATATGCTCTACTGGTTCTGAGGCTGTCAGCATGAGATAGTTAATACCTTAGCTCTGGGTTAGAGAGCACTGAAACATCTCTAGTGCAATTCTGTTCTACAATTGGAAGTGCTGAATCTCATTTGAGAAGATATGGGATGGTTTTGTAATATGGGGATTTAGCAACATTGAACTGAAAATTTCCAATAAGGTTTTCTCTAGCAAAATTGCTTATACTAGACAATTAAAATGCTTGTGCATTAAAAATATCATTGTGCTTATACTGAAGTTGGAGTTATTAAAATGTGAAAACAGGTTGTTACTTTATTCAGAACATATGGAATTGCTAATATTTCCTATTAAAGAATGCATTTAAATAGAGCTCATAGTGTGAAGGCAGGGGTAGATTAAAAAAAATCAAAGATGTATTTGGGGATCAATGATTTTATGGATGAAGGAGACCTGGATGAGGGGTACCCTGAGGATCACCAGGAAGTGTGTGTAAATTTAGGGGTATAGGAACTGGCTTGACAACATAGCTCATGAGGTCATTTCTCCAAATACACACTATTTAATAACACTTCTAGCACTTAACCTAAGCAGCAGGTGGTGATAACAGTCATTGTGATTATAGTGGGCTCAGGCCCACAGGTAGTGATAGGGTAATGAATTTTATTTAGCACCTGATTTTCAACACAGGAATGCTGAGGATATGGTAGAAGAGTTAGACATAGATTTGGACCACCAAAGAATTGGGGTTTTAAGATAGGCTGGAAGAGAGGATGGATTATGAAGGAGTTGGACTGTGTGAAATTGGCATGGGATTTTATGAGAAATTTGACATCTCACTCAAATTATGAACAAATGACTTAAAAGAGCAATATCTAGAGCCATTTTTATGGAAGGAAAAATAAACATGGATTTTAACAAACAATCAATAGTGTAAAGAAAGAACCAAAAAAGACAAAGCCTTAAGCAAAATAGTGTTGTGGAACATGTAGTAATACTTATTGATAAATGGGCCCTAGAGATATTACCTCAACCTTTTAAAGGATTTCACATTGATGTTTCCAAACTGACAATATTAAGGACAATATGTTGCTTTTGAATCATTTTCAAAATTCTGATTGTATTGAAGAAGGGTTATCCTTTTATAAGACCAAATTAGGAAATTCCCTATAATTCTTGCAATTAGGGAAAAATTAGCATTCAAGCTTGGTCAAACTATTTCCCAGAAATATGAAATTAAAGACAAAAGCAACTTAATTGGTGCTTTAAGTATAAACAATCTGAATCTTAAAAATAATAAATACATATTCGTCAAAGAGATTTTTGAATCAGCTCATTATGGAAAACATGTTAAACTTTAAGATAGAAAATTATTGATTGGTGTGAAGAAAGCCAGCCTCTGTTTCTTTTCTTGATGAAATAAAATGCAAATAAATCATAGTTGATAAACAACACTTTCATTTAGCACATCTGTGTGTTTATGTGAAATATGCCACATGGCCCTCTTGTTAATAAAAGTACCTATGAGTAAGTTGGAACTAAATACTAGAAAGTGAAGTTCTGTTAATCTACCATATGGCTGCTTGGAAGTCCCCAGATGGTAGAGGGTTTATATATGTAGCAAGGTACGGGAGACCTAGCTAGAAGTAAGGTAGACAGGTATTTGCTCTCTCAGTCAGTTCCCAGGCATGCAGAACTCTTTATCCCAGGGGGAGGTGCACGGGCATTAGTAAGACGATAACCTAAAGGACTACAGGATCTGGCTTCTCTAGGCTCAGAGCCCTGCCAAAGGGAAATGGAAAGTGCCCTCTGTCAGTCATTTCTCCTAAGATACACAATAGCATAGTATCCTTCACCAGAACAGAGTGACAGCCAGTCTTGAGAATGAGGTACACTGTTCTGGGTTTTGGGATGAAGAAGAATGCTGGGAGTGGAGCTCTGGAAAGGAGGATGATGAACATGGCTAGGGTGGAACATTACAGACCATTAGCTCTCTAGGTATGGTGTTAAGATAAGACTAGTAGCATCAAGAACACCTCAGTATTTGCTAGAACTAAAAATTCTCAGTGGTGTCTCAGACCTACAGAATCAGGATCTTCAAGGGTGCTGGCTGGTGATCTGCATTGAGCAAGCTCAGTGTTTATTTTAAGAACCATGGTTTCCCACTGAGCAATCAGCTGTTAACTTGAGAGCGCATTGACCATGCTTATATGGGAAAGAACTATTGTAATCGGAGTGAAGAGGTTAAATAAGCAAATTTCCAGTTTTCTTCAAACTTCTTCTTTGAAGGAAGTGTTTATTAATTTTGAAAAGTTCTGTGTGCTCTGCTGTGTACTTGGTATCTCTGCAGCATTATTTACTAGTTCCTGCCAATCAGACTCGATTAAGTGCTATTTTAATTTCCATTTTACAGATGAAGCGACAATGGGATTAAGAATCTCATTAAAGCTTTGGAAACTAATAAGTAGTAGAACTGAAATTTGAACCCAGGGAGTTTCACAAAATGAACTAGTCCTTCTTAGCCACTAAGCTGAACTGTACGGATTCTTAATTTCTCATTATACCCTTTTTGTACAGAACACTGTGAACCATGCACACTGTGGTAATGTTTTTTGATTAGTGTTTTCCTATTTTGGGAATGTTGTAAATGTGGCATGTCATGCTAACTCATTTCTTGTGCATTCTGATAGTAAACAATGTCAACACATTAGTGTTCAGAAGAGCTGAGGATTTGTGAACTGGACTTCATACATACTGTGTTTTAATCTTTCACTTGCTGAATTTACACCCTCTCTATCCTCCCTGTAAACCTTCCCTTGTCATAATATGAATAGTTTACCATTTTCTACTTAGGTGTTTCTTGTGTCACATTGGCACCTTCTGCTGTTTTAGGACAACGACAAAACTAATGAGGTTCAACGATTTTAAATCAGCCAAAATATTGTTTTGGGATAAGCATCCAATTATTCTTTTTTTTCTCTCCTGTTTGCAAGTTTTCTGCAATTGGAAGCATTGCGGTGACACTGTTTTAAATTCCATGTGTGGAAGTATTTCTGTAGCATACACCTCTTGTCACTGTGTGTATGAATGATTGGGTGTGGGTCAAAGAGACTTGAAACATTAATTTTAATTCAGAAGTAGCTCCAGAGAGACAAGTTAATTTTCTAAATCAGTCTGGTGAGGGTTGGAGTTAGGAAAATGCATTCAAAGAAAAATGTCCTGGACTCTGCTAAAATAATTATGAAGTAATAGACTCAGGAGTAAACTGGCTACCAAGGTTTCATAACATTTCAGGGGTTGTGAGTGGCTTGCCTGAAAACCCTATATTCTAAATATTTGTCATTCTCAGTGAAATGGATTCTTCCTATTTCAATGTCTCTGAAACAGAGAGTGTGTGTAGCTGATGGATATGTGGTAAGATGCCCACTTGTTAGATTTCAACAAGGCAGGAATAGACATAGTATTTTCATATAAACTTGGAGCAGAAGGAATCTAGACAATATTTATGCTGAATTTTATTTTTAATTATAGGAAAGCACTTATACAAGTCACCATCTTAATAATTTAAGTCTATGGCTGTGGGATGGAAATTTCACTTGGTTTACTGTGTTAATCAGCACATCTTCATCATCCCAAACTAGAACCCTGTGCTTGTCCCAATTGTTCCCGATTGCTCCCTACTCTAGCTCTTCGCAGTCACTATTCTATTTTACATTTCCAAAACTTTGTCCAAACACTTTGTATGTCCTAAGCAGAATCATACCACACTTGATAATGCCTTCAAGATTCATGTTTGTGGCATATGTTTGAATACCCTTACTTTTATGTCCTAAATAGAAGCCACTGTATGTACACATGTATAGATACATAATTTTGTTGACTTACTCACTCACATACTGATCAACACTTGAGCTGCTTTTGCCTTTGGGGTATTGTGCATAGTGTTGTTATGTACATGGATGTGCAAACATCTGTGGGTGACTCTGTTTTATCTTCCTTGGGTGCATTCTCATAAACAGAATTTCTGGGTCACCTATGTTTATTTATTTATTTTTTGTGGGACTGGGGATTGAAGTCAGGGTCTTGAAATGGTCAGCCAGTGCTCTAGCACTAAGTTACACTCCAAATATCTATCTATCTATCTATCTATCTATCTATCTATCTATCTATCTAT
>CAJQZJ010033828.1:3418196-3443760 GCA_907164525.1 Lophiomys imhausi | reverse complement strand
TATCTATCTATCTGTCTATCTATCATCTATCTATCTATCATCTATCTGTCTGTCTGTCTGTCTGTCTATCTATCTATCATCTATCTATCTATCATCTATCTATCTATCTGTCTATCATCTATCTATCTATCTATCTATCTATCTATCAATCAATCAATCATCTATCTCTCTATCTATCATCTATCTATTTATCTATCTATCTATCTATCTATCTATCTATCTATCTATCTATCTATCATCTATCTATCTATCTATCTATCTATCTATCATCATTATCTATCTATCTATCTATCTATCTATCTATCTATCTATCTATCTATCTATCATCTATCTATCTATTATCTATCTATCTATCTATCTATCTATCTATCTATCATCTATCTATGAGACAGAGTCTCACTAAGTTTCCTGGGTTGAGCTTGAACTTTCACATTTTCTGTGACAGTGTCCTTCATGGTATGTTTAGTTTTTTGATGCAACCATCTCTCTGTTTTTTAGGTTTATATATTCTATTTTATGCAAATGAGTGTTTTCCCTGGATATGTACCACGTGAATATCTGGTAACCACAGGAGTCAGAAGAGGGGGTTGCTTCCTTTGAAACTGGAGTTAAAGATGTTGTGAGCCACTGTGTGGGTGCTGAGAATCAAACTTGGATCCTCTACAAGAGCAACAAATGTTTTTCTTAACAGCCGAGCCATTCCTCCAACCCTGAAGAAACCATCTTGTTTTACAGAGTGACTTAAACATTTCACACTCATGCTGACTGTGTGCATGAGTCCCAGTTTCACTGGATGCTGACCAATATTTGTTATTTTGTTCTTGTTTTGATAGTAGCCATTCTATCCTCTGTGTGAGATGGACACAGTAGCTCTCTTTCCCTATCCACATAAAATAGGGATTTTAGGAGGCCTCCCAGAGGCCTCAGCTTCTAAAACTAACATATTCATGATGAGGTTTCCTGCAGGGAGAAACTGAGGTTATAGTAAATTATGAGTTACAGTATGTGTGTGTGTGTGTGTGTGTGTGTGTGTGTGTGTGTATGTGAGTGTGTGCGCTCGCTGTATGTGTATGTGAGGGAGGGATGTATATGTTTGTATGTATGCATGTATTATGTGTACTTGTGGGGTGTGTGTGTGTGTGTGTGTGTGTGTGTGTGTGTGTGAATGTTTATATGGAGGCTAGAGATCAGTAGTCAGTGTGATGTCTTCTCTGATTCCTCTTCATCTTATTCTTTGAGGCACAGTCTCTACATAAACCTGAGTTTGCTGATTGATTGGACTGGTTAGCAGGCGAGCCCCCAGAATCCTCCTGGCTGGCATGTGTACTCAGGTCCTCAGGCTTCTTTGGCAAGCACTGTACCCACTGAGCCATTTCCATAGCCCTGGAAAACTGTTTTTGGTAAAATGTTCAAGTAAGTCACTCAGCGTCCTTCAATCATCATGTGGCACTGAAAGAGAAGTTAGTTATTATCTTGGAGATTAATTTTTGTCACAATTATAGTCATTATTAATACCACCAATCTGCATTTGGAAGATTTATTTCATTCTGCTGGGGTATTAGTTGTGTTTTCACAATGGCTAATACTGATAAATAAAATGAAGTTGAACAGTCAACATATAATTCCTCTAAAGTAAAAAGCCCCAGAAGTAGGATGAGCATCATATGTCCTTTCTGAGCCAGTTTTGGTTCTCTGCCCTTTTCTTGGGGTAGGTTCATCCAATGGTGGTGACCAGATAGCCACAGGAGTTCCTGAAAAGACTCTTGTCCTGATATTTATTAGAAAGAGAGGAGACTTTTGCTCTTTCCTTAAAATTAAGAAAGTTTTTCTTTGAAGTTCCTTCTTCCTGTTCCACCACCACCTGCCTCCTCAACGTCTCTTTGTATGGAATCTGCACCACATACTAGAAGGATACCTACTGAGGTGTAGACTGTAGGTCCACCCCTGATACTGAGACCATGTCTGCTAGAAAGGAGATTGGGACAGCATGGGCAGTCTGTAAACACATATACAATGGAACAGACACCTTGATGATAGGCTTCAAGTCTTCTCCTGCTCTAATGCCAATGAGCCCCAACAATGACTTCCACAGGAGGCTATTGCAAAAGGTGTAGCAGTGATACTTATATCCTGGGGGTAATCAACAACCACCTAGTTGAGCTTAAGACCCACTCAGCAGAAGGGAATTTGTGCCTGTCACTGTAATATTACCCATCTACCCATGCATGGCTGATGAGGCCATAGAACCCAGACGATAACCTACTATTGCTACTTTCTCAAACCATCATAATTTTTAGCTACAATCTAAATACTTATCCTTATATCCACAGGCAAGTGTAGCTCCCAACCTTCACCAAAGAAGCCTCTTTTTTGCAGTAGATGGGCACCATCACACAAAACTACAAATGGCCAAACTACCAAGAATGACTGTACCGTGCCCAGTTGCAGTTGATATATCTATAGCATAACCCTACACCTAAGGCTGGGAACATTGCAGAAGAGGGGGTGGAAAGACTGTAAAAGCCAGAGGACCAGGACATCTCCTGCAAGATAATCTCTTCTTAAAGACAAAAGAAAGAAAAGCAAAGAAAATACAAAGAGTGTATGAGGGGCAGGTGGTGTATTTGAGAGGAGTTGCAGGGAGGAGTGGAGAGTGACTATGCTCAAGACACATTGTATGAAATTCTCAAGACCCAATAAAATATATTAGTAAAAAAGAAAATATTAAGAAAAAAAGGAGGCAGACTTCTGAAGAAAGTTCTATGACTTTTCAGGATTTAAAACAATGTGTGAATGTGTATCTTAAAATTTAATGCATTTTAACTAAAATAAAATTATGCTTTCCCCTTCTTTTTTCTCCCTGTGACCCCTCCCATGCCCCCCAGTTTTAAATTGATATATTGATGGTCTCTTTTACTTTGATTGTTGTTTTTGCATATGTATGTACACACCAACACACCATGTCTATGTCTGTGTATGCACAGATATTTAGATATGACCTGATGAATCTTTCTTTTTTGATGTATTTGTTTTAGTGATTGCCACTTTGTATTAGATAACCAATAACAATGAGTACTTTTAAAAATAAAAACAAATCTATTTTATATTCAATAACTTTTTCATATATGAAAACAAAAAGAAAACTTTTGAAATGTTTAGTGTAAGCTCTTGATTTAGAAATGGAAGCTCAGACACAGGTGCTTAGCAGGAGCTACCACAGCCAATCCATGGACAGCTCGAATGAGATTACAACATAATGATGGCAACTTTCATTATTTGAAAGTGAATTTATTTCATTATGATTATTTATTATATGATTACATATATTATATGTATGTTATATGATTATAGTTATTTATTGTATCATGAAGCTAATGGTTGGAATGAGAAGGTCAGAAGTAGCTATTTCTGGATGGTTTAGGCTATAGAAGACACAGATCTGGGCTGCAGCCCGAGAAGTTTACTTTCTTTGTAGAGAGTCAGGGCATTCCTGTTTAAGACATTAAGGACCAGAGTATCTGTCTATGCAACTACTCAGCTCTTGCCATCAAATCCCCAAAGCAGCCCTAGGCAATATGCAATAAGTGAGTGTGATGGCATTTATTGTTATATAGAACACGAGCTGTGCAGGATTTGTCCAGTAGCCTGTGATATACTGGTTTTGGTGATGTGCATCCCAAAGGTTGGTTTTCTGCTTGCTGCTCCAACACAAAATGGTTTTGAGAAGGGCCAGACATGCTGTTCAGACTCCAAATTTTGTGCTTTCCCCACACCCAAAATTAAAATCATGGCCTCCCACTTTGTTTACATGATAGAAACTATTCTTTACCTAGTCAATTTATCACGACAACGAACATGTTCAGTATATTGAACTGATTCACAGTTTATTTCACTGAACAGATCAGTCAAGCAATCATTATAGTATGCTCCTTCCAAGGCATAACCTTGATGTCGTTTAGACAGATACTCATTTGTCCAGGATCAATCTGCTTGAACGTCAGTTCACTGGGAATCTACATTTCTCACTGAGCCTAATATGAGAACATCTAATTAAATCATATTGTGGAGAGGGCACAGCTTGCCTTAGAATTAATTTAACCAAATAATTAGGAAACTTCTGAAGTTGTTGCAAATACTGGTAACAGGAACTCATTTGCAAATTGCCTAAGCATTTTTATTTTGGGAGACACAGGTCATCTATTTTTGTCTGAGAAGTCATAGGATGTGTGTGTGTGTCCTGGAGTCTAAGTAAAGGAAGTGTAATTTGTATGCAGAGAAATTACTTTCAAACTTTCAGAAGTAAGAGCAAGGCCTCATTTTGTTGGAGCAGTAGTCACTGAGGGGAGTCTGAATGATCCATTCTGATCGTACAGTGCCCATCTGTCACATATAGGCACCAGGTGACTTTGTTTCCTGACACTTGTGTTGAGCTTTACTTTCCTGCATGGAGGGAAGCTGAGTTCCTTAATGAGCATTTACATAGATTTTGATATGCTTCAGTCATGTTGGAAGTTAAAATGATTTAACTTTGGTCCTTAAAAGCTTTCCTGCTCCTTTTATTATCCCCATCACATACCCATTTCAGGGATTCCCTATATTCTCCGCTATTTTCCGCTAAACCTAACAAAGCCCAGACTTGTGTCCAGAACTACATTGGACGTCTGCTGGGAGAATAGCCCCCATTTCCATAGCTCCCCTTTGTTGAGGTTTTTTTGCACTGGGGTCAGGGTTTAAGATGCTGAGAGGAAGGAGGCTCTTTCTTCATACCATATTTGCATAAGGTAAAATGCTTAGTGTGTTGAAGATTTGGTCCCCAGTAGATGAACCTGATCACTGAGAGGTTATTTCCCAGGAGTGTTATAACTTCATCGGTGGACTAATCCACTGATCCATTCATAATTGCATGGCATTGGGAAGGGGTAGAAGAAAGTAGGGAGTAGAATAGGAGCTAGGGGGTTTTCTTCCTTTCTGTCTCTTTGCTACCTGTCTGCTGTGAGGTTCTCTGCATTGATCTTCACACTGTCCTACTATGATACACTGTTTCATCACTACTGAAGAACACCTGAACAATTGACCAAGGAACAAAATCTCTGAAATTGTGAGCCTGACAAAGCTCTTCCTCCCTACAAGTGTTTTCTCAACTTCTTATTTTATTTTATTTTTTAATCACAATAATGAAAATCTTACCTGACAGCTGCAGTCCCAGAACCAGGTGTCTTAATCATGATGGTTCCAATTATTGTTTAACTATGTAAGAAGTTTCATAGTAGGAATGTTGAGTTTATTTATCCCATATGCTTGCTGTCTGTGGCTTCCTCTCAGATATCTGCACATTTGTTAATCCCCTCAGAGGTACAAGTGCATACATGGTGGCTGTCCAAGAGGGCAGTCTGATCTTTTCTTCTTGAGCATCTTTAAGACCCGTTTGTTCCCCTTTGTGTGAGATTTCTGTCATTTGACGTCTTTCCTATCTCAGAGGCCTGTGGGTATTCTATCTGACATCCCAGTTCCACTGGATCCTTCTTGCCCAAAAGAATGGGTTTGCTCCATGTACAACCGGTGATGTCATATAGACCCTGTGTTAGATATGCCCTACACTAGGAGTTTAATGCTCAGAGGATGCCACAAGAAATGCCCTACGAACCTCATGAATTTAAATGAGGTCCAATGGGGAAAGGCAATGTGTTCTAGAGGCTCAGTCTTTACTCCTCTTGTGTGTGTGTTTTGACTGCTATTTTTTTTAATTTATTACTTCAGGTTGCATCTCCATCACAGTGTCCTCTTTCCCAGTCCTGCCTTCCCACCCTCTATCCCCTATCCCTTCCATCACACTCCTCTGGAGTGGAATGTCACTACATAACAGTCCCCCACCCATTTCAGCAGTCATATGAGGGCCAAGAGCCTCCTCATACACTGGGGGCCTACGAGGCAGCACCACTAGGGCAAAGTGTCTCTGTATTCTACTGTCTCTTTATCTCCTTGAGTAGGTGCTTCCACTGCCCTTTCTCACTTATTTTTGTCCTTGTCTTTACCTGTCTCTCTCATCTTGTCCTTGTTCTATAACTATTGTCATTATCTACCTGGGATGGTGAATATTGGATGGGTACAGGATTGGTTGTCTAGAGTCTTGGATATGAAAAGCTTAGGTTGAATGCATTTCCTGCTGCCTGCAGAAACATACAAAGATTATCCTTGCCATTGGCTAATGGGGCTATATTGCTTTAGTGGGCACTCAGTGATGTTTTCTTACTCCTTAATGCTTGAACTCTTGTCCAACAATTAAGTTCATTCTGGCAGGAGAGTTGCAGTGCTTTGGGATGCAGCATACTATGGAATGAAATAATGCCCCCATGAAAATAGGAGATTGAGTTCAGGGATCCTTGGGTGAAAGTCCTGTAATTTTATTTTTATATTGGACCTCACTGATTGTATAGTCAGAGCTATGTATAAGAAGTATTGAGGAGAGACAGTCCAGGCCATGCCTGTTGTGATCACTCCTCCCACAATAAGGTGGGCGCCTTAATATGTATATGTGGGTGTGTGTGTGTAGGCACACCACTTGTGTGTATTTTGTATGTGTGCCCATAGAGGACAGTAAAGAACAGCCTTAGGTATCATTCCTCAGGTGCTATCTACCCTATTTTTTAAGACAGTATCTTAGTGGCCTGAAGCTTGTCATATAGGTGTGGAAGGCCAGTCAACTGACCTGTCACTGTCTCTCCAGTGGCGGTATTTTTAATATACCACAGTACCCTGGTTTGTACCTCTGTTTTGGGGATCTAACCTCATGCTTCTGTGGCAAGCAGTTTACTGACTGCTATTTCCCCAGCCCAGGGGCATATATTAATACTAAAAATGGCGGGACTGAAGGTGTTCCTTGTTGCTTTCTTTCCTCAACCTACCATTTCATTCCTGAACTCTGTTTCTTACTATCCTTGCTGAGTTAATGCCCCTCCTTTCAACTAATCAGCACCTCAACTGTTGTGGGATATTGAGAAGATGCTCATCCAAATCATGTTGGAGGGATTCTGGGAGAAATCCACAAGATTATCCACATTTTTTTTTTTTTTTGGTGTAAGGTGTTTTGTAGTAGTCTTGTATACTTAATTTTTCCCTAGGCCAACTTCTCCATCTTAGCCTTCTTTCATGGGAAAAATTTCAGCTTTCTATTGACCCAAGGAAATCAGGGAGACTTTGCATCAAGCATGGACCCCCATTTAACATCTGTCCTTGTGATTTTTATCTCAGAAGGTGTTAACATTGTTTTTATCTCTGATCTGTTCAGTTGATTCCTGCAACAGGAAGACATCTCTACGAGGGTCCACCTTTATTCTGTTAATAAGAAGTGACAAGGGTCATTCTGTGTTGTACAGCATTCATGGTAGGCTAGAGTTTACATGATGATCTCACCAAACAACTGAATCTCAGTACTCAAAACTGTGTTGTATTCAATTTCACCTCAACAGTTGGAGAACATCCTTTCTCTTAATATCTGGCTTAACTTTTTGTCACATTTTCTCTTTTTGTATATTGCAAATGGCTGTGCTGATTTTTATGTTTCACTAACTTAATCCACAGATTTCATAAGAAGATGGTGATATCTCAGAAAATTAGGATCAGTTTTATCTCAAGAACCAGTCATACTACTCCTGGGCGTATATCCAAACAATTCTCCACCAAATCACAAGGACGTCTGCTCAACTATGTTCATAATAGCTTTACTCATAATAGCCAGAAAGTGGAAATAACCCAGATGTCCTTCAAATGAAGAATGGATAAAAAAAAAAAAACCTGTGGTATATTCACACAATGGAATACTACTGAACTATCAAAAACAAGGAAATAATGCAATTTGCAACCAATGGATAGAACTAGAGAAGGTCATCCTGAGTGAGGTAACTCAGACCCAGAAAGATACACATGGTGTGTTCTCATTTGTAAGTGGATATTAGCCATATAGTACATGATAACCATCTTACAACCCACAGATCCAAAGAGACAGGAACCTAGCATAACTATCCTACTAGAGACTTCACCCAGCAGTGGATTGAAACAGATGCTGAGACATATAGCCAAACATTCAGTGGAGCTCTGGGAATCTTGTAGAAAAGAGGGAGGAAGAGTAGAGGGATCTGGAGGGGACAAAAACTCCAAGTGAAGACTAACAGAACCAATCAACCTAGGGCCCTGGAGGCTTACACAATATGAAGCACCAACCAAAAAGCATATATAGACTGGGCCTAGGCTCTCTACACATATGTAGCTGACAGGCAGCTTGGTCTTCATGATGATCCCTTAGCAAGTGGAGCTGGCATGGGATGGGGGCTGTCTCTGACATAGACTCTGTTGCCTGATAGGGGAGCATCTTATCCTAGCTGAGCTGCCTTGTCAGGCCTCAGTGGAAAAGGAAGCTCTTATCCCTCATGGACTTGATGAATCGAGGTGGGTTGATATGGGGGAGCTCCCCTCATCTGAGGAGAAGGAGAGGAGGGAGTGAGGGAAGGGAGTGGGAGGTTGAGACTGGGTGGGGAGTAGAGAGGAGGCTGCAATTGGGATGTGACTTGAATGAACAAATAAATTAATAATAATAAAACAAAGATGGGGAAAAATCAAAAGTTATTCCTCTATGCTTTGCATGGCACTTGTGGTGGCACTTGAGTAGTGTTATGATCACCAAGCTTCTGGAGTTCTTATGTGTATAATCTGAAATAGCTCTCACGTGAAACAAAATCATTACAGCACTTGGCATCCTTGTCCTTTTTTCTGGCAACAGATACTAATAACAAGGGAAAACAAAAACGTCACACCTGGTTAAATGGGCCTCACAATTTAAAAGTGAAGTTTAATTAAAATGCCAATTGCATGCCCAAGCTAGATCAAATCCCAGCATGAGCATGGGAGTTGGGCATTAATTTGAACCGTTAGTTTTGGGGCTACTGGCAATAGTTATCTGCTGGGAAAGGAAGAGATCATTTTCTCTAAGATTGTAGCCCCTGGTAAGTTGAGTAAGATCCAGTGAAGACCACATATCCAAGGATATTTGGACAGTACAAATTGATTTTGAAGAGTTTAAAAAATACAGGAGAAAAAGTTCGGTGGATAGCGAAGTGGGTGGGGATCTAGGAAGAGGTGGCAGAGGAGGTAAATGTGATAAGAGTGGCAAAGTGACTTCTGGGTAGGTGGGGGTGGAATCAATGACACTATCATGTCTTGTCGGTGCCCATCAGGCAGGGGACATTTATTTTGAAAAGATGAAGTTGATTCCTACATCTGATTGTAAATCTGTTTGAGAAATAGAGCCAGAACCAGATGCTCCTTATTCTAGGATCAGATGGGATTTACTTGAGGATTTTTGGCAACTGCTTGTCAGTTTCTTGCATCAATATTTTGTGACATTGACCGCCACCCCATTGCTTCTTTAAAAAGTACATTCATTCTCCTTTTTTTTTTTTTTTACCTGGTGAAAATGATTTCTCTGTTTCCCACTAGAAACTTAGCCTCCTCCTCTTGCTTCAATGTGCTTATGTTTCTGAATCGAGAAGTTCTGTCCTGTCCTTTGGATGACTGCCAAGCCTTCCAAGTTTAGAGAGTACGGATGACGTGATGACAACATCCGGCTGACTTTTAAGGACCTTACATCTTGGCTGTTGTTTACAACTCCAAATTCCATCTGGTTGTGCTGACAGGAACCTTGACACCATCTGCAGAATTTGTAATAAAGCCGTTTTGTTCTGAAGAAGGGGAAAATAGCAAGCTGAAGCCTGTTAGGGAAATGTCAGATTTGTCCCTCACTGGGAAGATGGAACAGATGTCCATTCACACTCATGCCGTAGGTGAACTTCCTTAGAGCACATCTGCAGGTAGATCCTGTGTGCATGCTGTTGTTCTTTTATCTGGGCAGGCAGGGTCATGAGCTCAGGGAATTCACAAAATGTGGCACCTCTCCAGTATGACTTAAAAAATTTAAATTGCATTTGTTTATTTTACATGTGTACAGGATTACCGATCTATACATGCCACAGAGTGCATGTAGAGTTCAGAGGATATCTTGTGGAGGTCACATCTCATCTGTGATCTGGATCCTTGGGCTTGATCTTAGGACATTTGGCTTGGCAGCAAATACCTTTATCTTTTGCGATATATCCCTGGTCCCAGTGTGACTTTTAATAATGATATTTTGTTTATGTTTATGGATTTTGAAGCTACTTTTCTTAGTACAACTGGAGTCTATGCATTTTTCTTATATATGGGACATGTAAAAGTTACGTCCATGTCTTCTTCCTATGAACCAAAAGTTTATTTGTGCAGAAAAATGATTAAAATTTGTAGGGTTAAATGCCTTATACTGTCTGACACCTCCTCAGATATTAACTCTTATGATTCTTACAACAATTCTATATGACAAACATTCCACTATCCCACTTTGATACATGAGAAAGCTTAGCCTGCAGAGGACCTTGTCTAGAACACCATTCTTGTAAGGGGTAGAGCCAGTGCTTGCAATAAAGTGGTTATTTATTGATGAACAGCTGGAAACTAGTCACTGTGCTAAAGACGATCTCTATGTAGAGAGAGCTGACTATACTTTACCCTGTTATTGAGAATTATGTATGGCCCATCCCTCATCTTCCGCATAAGGTCCTCTCTTTCTTGTCTAGCACTGGGAGCTCACCTTCTATGTCTGCATCTCTGGACTTTGGGCTCTTGTCTTACAGTTAAGTTTCCAATATTGGAGTCTACAGGAACAGATGAGAGGTTAAGTATTTACTGATTGTAGACTGTCCTCTCTCACTGGTGTTTGCCTTCTTGTTCCATGGCTCGAGTTCTCCTCAGGTCTGGTAAGACTACTGTTCTCACCTTCCACTAGGCTTTCACTCTGTGAAAGTCCTGATAATTTATTGGGTCTGGAGTTTCCTTTGGAAATAGTTCTTTCATTAGAAAGTAACACATTGAGTCTGTTTTTCTGTTTTTGAAAAAGAAAAAAAGTCCTACATGTGCAAATTTCCAAGTTTACATGTGTTTTTCCTTACTGGAGTGTTTTTTTTCCCCACTATTAGGAAGTAACTCTAGTAGCCCTCTTAGCATAGTAGGCAATGCATCAGTCTCATAATCTGAAGAAGTAAGTCTATGTATTTTTGGAATGACTTAGTAAATGATGAATAGAAAGAAAACCCATAAAACTTAGGATCCATTGACTTTGTTTAGAACTGACAGTAGCAATACACAAAGCAATAGTTTTAGGTGTTTTGAAATGTATATGTTAATAACTATAGTGAATCTGTACAAATATTCTGTTCAATGCACCTCTGTGAAGGCATTATATAATTGATCTCATCTAATCCTCAGAGCACTCCCAGGAGGTAAGAATGCTTATTGCTCTTATATTACAGACCAAGCGACAGAAATCAAGGATATTAAAGAAACTTCTCAAGACTGCACAGTTAATAACCATTCGCATGGGATTTACAGTCAAGCAGTTAACTCTTGAATCCTTGTTTTTAAGCCATATGTGCATGGCTCCCACATCCGCATCTCATTTTGGTTTGAGAGCAACTTGGCATTAGGTGACTGGGTAGACATGGTTTTCCTCCCTTTATTGTGGCTGAGTATGATGAAGCAGAGTTGATTAACGTGACTTCTCTAAGATGGCAGAGCTAATTAGTCTCTACTTACAAGTAGCAGAGCTCGTGACTTATGAGAAATCTTGTGGAAATCAAATAGCCTTCAGGGCATCACGGAGAGAGAGGGATAAGGACTTAAATCATGCCTGCACAGTGACTTAGCCTTGAATAATTTATCCTCTGAATTTACAAAATGGGAGAAATGGCTACTCATTCACAGTGAATATGAGGATCATATAAAGAAACGGCCTGATAACTACACTCCAAATCTCTTTTTAAAGGTTTTATATTGAAATTTGTTTGCTAACTAGCAGGTTTCCATGAGGCTTTTCCCCCAGAAGAAGTGGGTTATTTAATAGAAATCACAGTCAAAGGCATAGGACATGTCCCTAAGAGGTATTGGTCAGGGAGGCCCCTGAGGTCTCTAAGACAACACAGGCTCTTTTCCCATCATCCTTTTGTTACTCACCATACCTTCCATAGAAAGACCCCAAACTCTTGGGCCATAGGGTATGAAGAAATTGATCTTAAAGTGAGCAAGAAACATCTCCTCTCCTGACTAGCTGTCATAGTGCCAGAAGTTACTCTGAGGGTTGCTGCAGAAGAAAGGCATTGGTGATCATACTCAGTGTGGCACTGCATAATACTCTGTGTGCTATGATACTGACCTGTGCGGTGAGATGCACTCACTGATGCAACAGTGAAGTGGTTATTATGAGATAAGTAGCCCCTTGCTTTTTGATTGGATTTGAGGCTTGATTCACCAGAAGAAATTTCACGTATGGCACTCTACACCTGACCAAAAGCCCATGGCTGGTGGAGGTGGTATGCACAAGGGTAGACCATTTGCTAAATGGCCACGCTGTCAGATTGCCTTCTAAGCCATTATGCTTACACCTATAGGCCTGGGATGCTCTCAGCCTGGGTCAGAGAAGCTTCTTGCTGTAGTGGTCAGCTGTCAGTGGAGAGGTGAATAACTGGTCAAAGTACTGAGAACAAGACACTAAGTGATCAGCCTTAAATGGGTCATTTACTCAGCATCACCAAGGCCTAAGTAACATTGAGGGAGAGGAGGCAGAAGGAATATAAGAGGTGGAGGAAAGGGAAGAGTGCTATGAAATTCTGTGTTGTCAATATGACGTAACTAGCACAATCACAAAGTCCTGTACAAGATCTGTACAAGATCAAACCAGCTGAAATTCCAGCATAGATGAGGTAGGGTTTCCCCTCTTACTCAGGAGTTATGGCCAATGGCTCAGGGAGGGAGGATCATTATTTTTTTGAGGATGTGACCACTGGTAAGTTTCCCATGCTCCATTGTCCCCACACTCACATACTTATGGGCCACATTAGACCTAGTAGAATATAAAAAAGAAAAGGCATGAAGTTTGGATGATGATGTGTTGCGGTGAACACAGGGAATAGGATGGGGGGGGTTGGAGGGGGCAAATAGAGGTAGATATGATGTCCTATTTTATTGCATCCTTGTATGATATTCTCAAAAATGAAAAAAAAACCTACAGAAAAATCCTCACGCAAATACTTAATTTTAAACTGTTCTCCCAAATTGTCAAAGGGTAGAGGTATAAATATATAGGTAGAAAAAGGAGCTTAGGAGTCTTGACTCCTGACAACTTAGTTCTCATGAAAAGGTAGATTCCACAGGGATCATGACTTCCAGGGAAGCTTGACATGGCTAGGCAAAGGATTCTTTGCACTCAAACATGTAATGAGAGCCTGATACAGTAAAAGAATTTGAATTTATATCAATATGAAGAGACTATTTTTGCGGTGTATTTTATTGTAGAAAAGAGTTTCAATTTTAACATTAACTAGCCAGACCCATGTCCGTAGTACATTCAGTACATTTATGTAGAAGCAGCAATTTTACAAAAACAGCTACTGTCTGTTCTGATGGTAAATCCTTGATGTGTGGTATGTTAATCCTGCAAATGGCTTTCAGGTATATTTTAATGTGGCTTTAGGATGTGGGCCTTTTCTTCATCATCCCAACAGGAAATAATTTCTCACTTCTCTGGAACTGTGGCGGAACTCATCTGTAGAACTTTTCCAAATGTAGTATTTTTGGCTTGAAAACCACTATGTTCTTTTCTTCCTCCCTAAATTGAGAGATTGTAGTTCTAACAAATGTCACTGTACATAGCTGTGTTGTCAATGAATTAAATGAGTATCTGACCCACATCACGTCTTGGGGATTCTGCTGCTCTTTCAAAGTACTGAGCATCTACATGTTGGATACTTACCAGGACACTGGGAGAATAGAGATAAAATATCCTCATATTCCAGTACTTGTTATAAAATCATCAACAATTCTAATAAAACATACTAAGGACTGTAAGAGTATGTGCACCTGGCACAAGTGGCATTCCATGATAATAATACTAAAGCAATTGTGACATTTTGAAAACATGCTAAGAAATTATCCCAATATGCTAGCTCTTTGACTAAGAACCAGAATAGATGACTATAATAAAGCAATCCATACCTCCAGAAGGTGTTGGGATGGATTATTTTGGTGATTTTCCAGTTAACAGACCAATTTCCACATATGATATTTTGGTATAAAAATGCAACATGAACATTGTCTTTATAGAATATATCTCACATCCCCACAAGATACAGGTTTGTCCCTGGGAAAACAAGAGATTTTAAGTCAAACTTTAATTCAATTTGAAATTACTACCTTCTTTTCATGATGACATTTCTTTTACTTATTTTAGGGAGAGAGATATCTTAAACATATTAGTCACTCAGTTCACATTTTTATATATGTCAAATGGAAAGTTAGTTTTGAGGGTTTCAGTTGAACAGGAGGAGCCCTTAGAGTTCATACAGAATATATCAACTAAAGATTCTGAGATAAGGCTGAGTGCATGTTTGTTTATTTTTTTTCAAAAAAATAGCAGATGGCTGAATAAGCAAATAGTCTCATCAGATTTTGTAAATAACCAATAAAGTTTAATGACTTGTAGTGTCTTTGCTTGAATTTACTGTTTAATTTTTCTAAATTAAAAGACATATGGACTTATTGTATATAATTCTATGTGTATGTGGTATGTGTGTGTGATGTGTATTGTGTGTGTGTGTGTGTGTGTGTGTGTGTGTGTGTGTGTGTGTGTGTATGTAAAATAAAAAAAGGACAAAACTTGGTAGCAGGGAAATCGACAGCCTAACTCTGCCAAGACAGGGTAGGAAAAACCCCTTGCTTCAACTGTAGACAGACTGCTGTCCAAAAAGGACAAAACCTGGAAGCAGGTAAGTCGACAGCCTAGCTCTGCCAAGACAGGGTAGGAGAGTCCTTCATAACCCCTGCTCTACAATCAATGTCTGTCAGAGAAATGGGGCCAAATGACTGAAGATTGATGCTGTAATGTATGGAGAGAAAATGGGAGCTGTCCAGGCAGCCACTGGTATGTCATTTCTTAGATTGGGAAGCTGCAGCCTTGCACTTCCTATATAATCAGATATATTTGTCCCTCTCGGGTCTCTGAGGTGGTTGAAGAATAGATAGCTAGAGTCTCATAGTTAAATTTTGAGTTGTTTGGGAATCAAGAGGGTGTTCTAAGAAGATGCTTTTTAAATTGGGATGAAAGCTGAGTTGGATATAGAACTTTAAACTCATGGAGATAGATCGACAGTAGAATGTTGAAGTCAGGTGCCAAATACATATAGACTGGACATTGGGATTGTATGCCAAGCCATATAACACTCATAATTTTGGCCTAATTACCTCTGTTGTTTTGTATTGTATTTATTATTATAAGAGTAAGAGCCATTTGTTGGACTGAAAGGGGGAGCTGTTGGGGGGAAAAGATATATCTTAAACTTAAAAAAAAGGAAGGGGAGGGGTGGGTTGAGGCGGAAGAGGGTGGGAGGGTGGGACTGGAGGCGGGGTAGGGAGGGGATTTCAATTGAGATGTAACTTGAAGAAATAAAAAATAAAGTAAAAAAAAAAAATGAGCCCCTCTTCACCATCTTCCATTGCTTGAAGTCTGTTAGATACTGGCAGTTAACAGTACCAGCTCTTTCTTTTGCTCTGTGCTTACAAGGGTATTTACTGCGAGGCTGAATATGCAGTGGACAATGGGCAAGGCATTTATAAAAGTCAAACTCTGGCCACAACTTGCAACTATCAGTCCATGAAACCATCCCATTATTTCTGTTTGACAGTGCAGAAATCAGCCTGTTTTTTTGTGCCAGATTTTTAAGGAGATACTGTCTTTATCAGCTTGTCCAAGAAGCCAAACAATAACCTGTACCACAATCACCCCAAGACAGCCGGGACTTGATTTCTGATAATTATCTTCATTTCTGTTCCTGTTCCTATTTTAGAATAACTGGAGAAAACCAATTGTTTATCCAGTTTCCAATAAAAACATAGAAATACCCACTGACAGCTCACCCATAGTGCTCCTGGATTAACATCCTCCAATCAGAACACACCTGAAGCCTTCCTGTTTTCAACTTTCTTGAGGTTAGAATGTGACCCTTTCCCTACCAAAGTTCATGTATTGGAAACTTAATTCCCAAATCCATATGTGAAGAACATTTGGAGGTAGAAATAACCAAGATTAGATGAGATGGTGGGGGTGGGGTTAAAGACATTAGTGGATTTATAAGAAGATGGAGAGATGAACTAGGAAACCTGTTCTGTCTCCCTGTGTGATGTCCTCCCCCATGGTAGGGTGCAGCAAGAAGGATGTTCAGTGAATCCTGGGAGATGTAGTGTATGTTCTTGAACTTCCCAGCCTCAAGGACCATGAGCAAAATATACTTCTGTTAGTTATAATTTATCTCATCTGGTATATTCTTTTACAATGGTAGAAAACATACTAAAACAAACTACAAAACCTGTCCTCTGGTTGCATTTGACTCTCTGCCAAGAGCTGACATGGTGCCTTATACCCTTTACAAGCTCAGAAAGAAAAAAAAAAGATAGCCTTTGTTTATTTACTACTATTTAATAACAGGAATTTGGGGAGCCTGGGCTTCTGGTGTGTATGCATGTCATGGGGGGGGAAGAGCAAATATGTTTACTCAGTAATGTTAGGGAGCACAATTCATTCTGAATAAATATAGCATAGAGTCAAAGTGTCCAGTGTGACATGGGAACTAAGAAAATCAACTAGAAAGGAAAAATCCCCTCTGGGACATGGTACTAACAGAACTCAGGGTAAATGGAGGGAGTAGATTGTGTGACCACTGGAGAGATCCACAGGCTGAAGGTGTATGACAGACACAGAGACATTGCATTTGGTACTAGTTTGTTTTGCTTTTTGGAAAGCTGAGGAAGCTGGAGTTCTGAAGTAGAGTGAAAAAATTGGAGTGTTTCAAATAGTTTTTGGTAGTACTTTATAGAATGGAGTATTTTTTAACTTTATAACACAATTATTTCTTATGTGTTGGATTGTTTGCTTTCAAAAATACATGTTCATCACAATTCTCACAAAGTTCCTGAAATTTACAAGATTCATGTGAACCATCCCCCAATTTTATGGAAGCACTAAAAACCTGTTGGGTAAGGAGACTCTGATCAGTCTAGATGCTTGTGGAGATTGTTGGCCTGTTTGGCTGTTTGCAACTCAGGTTTAGAGCTCTGGGGTTTCAGCTTTCATGAGTCCGTCACCCAGGTTGTGGGAGGCATTTGATAATATAGGTGCCTTTGAGTTATCCATGCTTCTGTGAGTAACCCTGATAAACTCATTGGCTTTCTTCTTTCCAAAAAGATATACTGAGTACTTACCAATAAGTTGCTGATTTGCCTTCTTCCCCGGTGTTGGTTCAGAATTATCCATAATACAGCTGTGGTTTCTGTTCATGAATTTATCTCAAGCTTTCTAGGTTGGAAGCTTCAACAGTGTTGCTATGTCAATGAAGTCAGATTATTGGTCAGGACAACACTTAGAATGGAGACATGGGCACTCCAGCAGTTAAGTATAGTCACGTGACTAGTGAGTAATGTGGAACTGTTTTGTAGCAGTTGAAGAAATGTCTTAAGTAGTAGCTGATGAATATACTTGTCCTTTCTCCCTCTTTTCTCAAATTCAGCTCCCATAACATTAACATGAGTGGCCATCTTGGAAGAAGGTAAGAGCCATAGTCCATGGATAGGCAGGAGAAATTTGCAGGTATGCTAGTAATTCATGATATGGGACCACCATACAAGTCCTGATCTAAAATTTTATTCAAGAAACAGAGTTCTTTTTTTAATTGAAATCTTTATTTTATAGCAACACTTATACTAATTTTTTTCATCAAGATTTATTTTGTTTCTCTTTCCAAGTCTCATTAGGATGCATCAAATACCAAGGCCAAGGTTATATATTCTGGTTCTATCAAGCATTCATGGGCCAGAGGTTTGTTCCTGTATGCTCACTCATGATTCTGGCTTCTCTGGCTACTTTCTTACCAAATTGTAGCAATTGCAATGTGTAAAGTAAATTAATTAATTAATTTAATAGACATTGCCTTGGCCCCTCCTGTTGTTAATCAATTCAATTTTTATTTAGTTGATTTTTTTATTCATTTAATGAACATTTTGATCTAAAAGATCAAGTCTAATTCTAAAAGGTAACCAATTGCCTGAGGCATTATAACCTTATTTAGCTATGCTTTTATTTACACCAATTATGTTTCTTTCCATTCCTAACTTTCTTTCAATTATCTTCTCACAAGGTTTTATGAAACTCTTCTATAAACAACCACATCACATTGTAAGTAGTGATGCAAACAGGTGAGGCATCTATTGGTCTTTCCTTAATCCTATTTTGTTCTAAGTCCTTCAAAGTCTATACAACAACTGTAGTACACATTATAGATTTTTTTTTTTTTTGGAACAGATACCTTTACAGAGTAACAGAAAAATGCTATGGAAAGAACCATGCTGAAAAAGAAACTCACTGGACTAGTCTGATTTCTTTTTCTTTATTTTTTTAGATAATTCTTTTCATTAATTAATTTATTTGTTAATTTTGCACAAGTTCTGATTTCTTATGGTCAGCTACTTCTTCTCCCTCTTTTTAGCTATCATCATCTTCCAGGCTTCTTACCACACAAAGCTTCCTTGCTCACTCTCTAGTCCTTCTCTTACAAAGTACATATCAATAATTTGAAAATTTATACATATTACACAGTATTTAATAATTTGTTTCTTAAGGGTATAATTAAAAATAAATTATTACCCAAATTTAAAATACTAGACATTATGATGCCTGCACTTTTGATTGATTTAGTGGACTGTGAAATATTCTTTTTCCCCATTATTTCCTTTCTTTGAAAATACATACTTTTCTCATATAATATATCCTTATTACAATTTCTCCTTTCTCCGCTCCTTCCAGTTCCTTCTCACCTCCCCTCCCTTCCAGATCCACTCCTTTTCTGCCTGTCTTTTATTAGAAAAGAATGGGCTTTTAAGAGACAAAAAAAAACAAACATGACAAAATAAAATATAATAAGATGAAACAAAAAACTATTACATCAAGGCTGGACAAGGCAAACCAGCAGAAGGAAAAGAGTCCCAAGAGCAGGCACAAGAATCAGAGACCCACTATTTCACACACTCAGGAGTCCTATAAAAATAGGACTAACTAACCTGGAAGCTATAATAAATATACAGAGGACCCTAGTGTAGACCTGTGCAGGCTATGTTCATGTTGCCTCAGTCTCTGTGAGTTCATCTGACCCTGGCTTAGTTGATGCAGAGGGCCTTGTTATCCTACTGTCCTCTGTCTCTGGCTTTTATATGCTTTCTGCCTCCTCTTCCTCCTGCCTGAACTCAGAGGGGAGGGATTTGATAGAGATATTCCATTTAGAGCTGTGTGTTCCAAGGATTCCCTCTTTGCGTAATTTCTGGCTGTGGGTCTTGTCTTGAGTATCAATACAACTTTTATTATTTGTCCAAAGTTGCATGTGGGCAAATGGTCTGAGAACCACTTTAGCATCACATTCTAATTACATAGATGTGTAATAAAATTGCTTCATTACTTGAAAATAAAACCACAGAATTAAAATTCATTCCCAGAGAACTATATACAATTGATATCATATTAACCCACCTCAAGTTGTCTTTGCTATCACTGTCTTCATTCCAATATTGTTTATTATAATTTTATAACTGAAAAATCCTGCTTTGAAGTATACAGACTATTCCTCTGAGGTATACAGACTCAAAACACATGTGCATCAGTTTTTGAGGGTGCAGGAACACCATTGCAGCTTTCATTAAAGCAAAACATCTTATCTCTGGTATCCACAAATATAGGTTTGTCAATAGTAGAACCTATGCAGTCGGGGGGGATGGGATGGGGGAGGTGGTCAATAGATTGGAATAAGAATTTTTAAAAATCTCACTGCTGTAAAATTTACCTACTGATGTATGATCTCATTTTTCTTAGGCAGGCCATGTGTGTTTTGCTCCCTGCATGTAGCTTTGGAAATGCCTGGTGATATTGTACTCATTTACAAGCAGTTGGGAGGTATAGCACTTCCCTACTTCTATAGAATGTATGATTTTGGAGGAAAATTATTCAATTTATTATTATTATTATTATTATTATTATTATTATTATTATTATTGCTGTTGTCCTTTCTTATTGCCATTCATTTGTTAATGTGTGTTGGGTGGAGAAGGGTCTGAGTGTGCTATGGTGTTTCTGAGGGAGTCAGAGGACAATTTGTAGGAGTCATTTCCCTCCTTCCTCATGTGGGGCCTGGAGATTGAAGTCTTGTCATCAGGCTTGGCAGCAAGAGCCTTTACCGTCTGAACCATCTTGCCAATCCTCAATTTTTTGTTAACTCAGATTTTACTAATATTAGGCAGAATAATATAATTGCCTGTCAGTAGGAAGTAGTACAAATTTTACCAAATGCTGGAAGGCAAAACATTAGTATCAGATCCTGGAAGGCAAAATCATTATTTAGACTCAAATCCTGTGTGTGTGTGTGTGTGTGTGTGTGTGTGTGCTTATCTGTAGGTGAAGGTGCATGCATATGTTGTGTGTGTGAATGGACAGGCCAGAGGTTGATTTTTAGTGTCTTGCATCTTGTTTTGTGACCCTCACTGAGCAGGAAGCTCGAAGCTCACCTATTCCACTAGACCAGAGCCAACGTCTGAGAATCTTTCTGTCTGCATCCTCAGCTCTGCAATCACAGGCATGCATTTGGTTTTTTTTTTATTTTTTTTAATAATTTATTTTTTATTTCTTCAAGTTACATCTCAATCACAATCCCCTCCCTACTCCCTCCTCCAGTCCCACCCTTCCACCCTCCTCCCCCTCAGCCCCACCATCCTCTTCCCTTCTTTTTTTTTTTTTTTTTTTTTTAGTTTAAGGTATTTATTTTTCCCGCCAACAGCTCTCCCTTTCAGTCCAAATAATGGTTCTTTTTCTTATAACTATAAATACAATACAAAACAACAGAAATAAATAGGCCACGATTATAAGAGTTATATGGCTTAGCATACATTCCCAATGTCCAGTCCATATGTATTTGGCACCTGACTTTAACATTCTACTATCTAACCATCTCCATGAGTTTAAAGTTCTATATGTAACTCAGCTTTCATACTAACTTGCCTCATAATTTTAAAAATATCTTCTTAGATCCAGAACACCCTCTTGATTCCTAAACAACTCAAAATTTAACTCTGAGACTCTAGCTATCTATTCTTCAACAACCTCAGAGACCTGAGAGGGATAAATATATCTGATTATATAGGAAGTGCAGGGCCTGCAGCTTCCAAAACTAAAAAATGACATACCAGTGGCTGCCTGGACAGTTCCCATTTTCTCTCATGCATTTGGTTTTTAATGTAGGTTCTGGGAACCCAAACTCAGGTCCTTATTCTTGCATAGCAAGTACTTTAATGACTTAGCCATTTCTCTGGCATTAAGATTCCTCACCACACCACAAGGACATCTCTTCAACTATGTTCATAGGAGCCTTATTTGTAATAGCTAGAAACAGGAAACAACCCAAATGTCTCTCAATTGATGAATGGTTAAAAAAAACTGTGGTACATCTACACAATGGAATACTACTCAGCTATCAGAAACAAGGAAATCATGCAATTTTCAGCCAAATGGATGGAACTAGAAAAGCTCATCCTGAGTGAGCTAACCTAGACTGAAAAGGATTCACATGGTATCCACTCACTTATAATTAATAAAATAATTAGATTTTAGCCATGTAGTACAGGATAACTATCCTACAACCAACACACCAAAAAGATTAGGAACATTAGACTTTGTTACCTGTTAGTGGGACACTTTGACCTAATGGTGCTGCCTTGTAAGCCCCCAGTATAAGAGGAAGCTCTTAGCCCTCATGTGACTGCTAAACGGGGGTGGGGGGTGATATGTAGGGACATCTCACTTTGGAGGAATAGGATAGGTGGGAGAAGGGGGAGTGGGTGGGAGGGTGTGACTGGGAGAGGTGGAAAGAGGGCACTGTGATGGAGATGTAACTTGAAGTAATAAATAAACATAAAAAGATCAAAAAGAGGAAAAAAAATTTAAAAAAAGGCCTTATTCAGTTAAAAGTTATAATTATTTGCCTTCTCTTGTCCCATTTTACCCTCTATTCTTTTCCAAGCATGTATTTATAAACCAAGCTATTTCACAGTTTCTACTGTGCCTCTTTCCATATCTATAAATGTGCATATATTTATCTACATGTTATTTATTTCCAAAATTCTATTTAAAAATTCTTCAAAAACTCTAATGCTAATATTAAAACAGGTCACTTACTGACACTTCCAGTTTATCAGCATGTCATCGGCTGGCCCAGGGGAGAAACCCACAGGGCCAGATGACAACTCCCTCTAGCTATGTCACTTTCTGGGATTTATTTGCTATAGTACAAGATGATTTAGATGATATGGGATGACTTAGAAAAAGTCATCAAGGTTGAATAAAGTTATTTCTTATGTCCAGTCTTAAAGCATTTTAATCACCCACCCCATGAGGTTTAGCTTTGGGGTCAGCTAAATGATATTTAGCTGGGTTACAGCAAACTACCCAGATGCAGCAATTTCTAAATATCAAGTGCCAGGGAGAGTCTGATTAGCTCCCGGGTTTTCTGCCGTAGGGTCACCCAGTACCCAGCACCGTTTGTCCTTTCTGCAAGCCTTTTGCGGTGCTCCATTTGTCAAGGAGTTTTTCTACATGAGTTTATCTTTCTACACGAGTTCATCTTTCTGCCTCCTTCCTACACTCTCAGGTCTATGTGCGCTGATTTACAAACGTACACACACAGACCCATACACTCACTGTTCCCGATGGCTGTGTGCCTTTGAGGAAACATGTTTTCGTGTAGTGCTGAAATTTTAATACGGAGATGTGGCAGGCAGTACAGAGACCATACGAAAGACTGCACAGACGAAAGGTGAGAAGAGCTGAGGGACAGGGAGTTGATTCCACATGAAAGTGGTGGATAGACAGAGTACTACCAGTAGAATCGGTGAGCCCTCACCTCATACATGCTTAATTTATAGACAGTTCCCTATGGATTTTCCTACATCAGATACATGTGTAATAAATTCCTAATTTTTCCTTTGAAAATCTATGATGTTTAGGACCAGTGTTTCAGCAAGTCTCAAAAATGCAGGTCTAATCAACCTAACTTCTTGCATTGGTTTGCCCTTAAACATTTTATATTGGCTCATTAAGCAGGTTAAAGGCAACTCCCCAAAGCTATTGCTACAGAGACTGTTTCCTTTGTCTTTATTCTGGATGGATTTGCTGCATTCAGAATTTGGTACCCAGACTTCTCACCCGATTTAAAGTACCCATTGTGAATAATTTTATCCCTGTGTTTGAAATTATAAATTAATGTCAGCTAATAGACTCTGTGATTTATTGGACATAGCTCAGTAGCACCATCCCTTCTATTTTATTGAAGTCGATTTTGTTAAGCTCTGCTAAGGCTCATGGAGTCCCTCTGGGGCATAGCATTGCTCTAATTATAAATTCAGGGTGAGCTCATTGAACCACATTGCACTGCTTTTGTTACCGAGTGTAGAAACATAGTAAAAATGAGCATTTGGTCAAATATCAGATACCTAACAGAGATTTTTTTTTTTAAACTGGGCTAGTACCAAACATTATGTCTAAGTCTTGAGTAAGCCTTGTCTTCCCCTGAAGCTCCTGTTTCTCATTTCATGTTAATGGGCAGATATTTGTCATTCACAATGTGCCTGGGAGGGTTAAATGTGAAAGAGCCTGTCTAAAGAACAGAGGCATTCCTGTCCTAAACCACTTGATGTCTACTAAGGAGAATGTATCTCTACAGTATGAAATTGTCTTTTTTTCACTTGTTTTCTGTTATCTTTCCAGTACCCAACACAAGTTACGTCCATACTTATGTCTTAATAGTAGTGTTAAACCTGAGGATAAAGGATATTATTTAGGTTCAACAAAGATTATTGAGCATCCCTACACCACCATTTTTCAGAATGTGGAATTAGACATATGGTGGTGTTAGAACAGAGAACGTTGCTCCTACTATTCAGCATAATGTGGGTTTGTGGACATAGGGTAGTTGTATGCCCTTAGGGTTGGAAGTAGACTGCAAGTGAAGTTGAGTCTGGACGCCTATGTGTAGAATTTGAACTTTATCCACACAGGCTCTAAGTGCACCTCAGAAGACATCTATTCAATCCCACATGGTGAAGAACTTACCTCCGGTGCCAAGCATTCTCAACAGACCTCTAATGAGAAGCTGTTCAGCTGCAAAATGTTTGATCAACTGTGAACCCTGAGATTGTGTTATCTACTGGAAAAACTTGTCTGTTTTAGCCTTAGCACACACCGCTAATCCAAGAGCTTTCTCCTTGAATGCTGTAAACAGAATTAAAGAAAGTCAATCATAGGTCAAGAGGTAGAGCAAGCAACCAGTTGATAGGAAGTGAACATAGGATTATTAAGAAAAAAAATCATAAAATAAAAGGAAGTCAGGATGGTGAGTAGACAAACAGGAAGTAGAAGGGAAGGACATTCAGTTTAAGGGTTTTTTTTTTTTTTGATATGGTGTGAGGAAGAAAAGAAACATTCTTTGCTTCTTTTGGGACATGGGCTGAGGAGGAAGGTCAGTCAGCTATGTTTATTCTCTGCCTCTCTGTCCTAGCAGGTTTTCATCCTAGCATCTGGCTCCTGATACTTTATTGGTAAAATCAGATGATTGAGAATTTGTTAAAAAACAAAAACCAAAAACAACAGAGGACTAGAAAGTTGTAATCCCATACTGGAATTACTTCAATTATAAAAATATTTCTTATGATAAAATTTCTACATGTTAATTTTTGTTTCTATTCTAAAAACTATATATGGCTGTTTATATCTTTATTTTTATATAGAATGATATAATTTTACCCTATCATGTCTCATTTCCTCCATTTTATGAACCTTTTTGCTAATAAATTCTTGTAAGTAATTTTGACCCTTGAGGGCATGGCCTCTTTATGTCTTTGCTGTAGTTTTTATGTCATAGGGATGTAATGAATAGTACTAAGGGATAACAATTAAGTTAATTCTGGTAGGCAGTCCATACATGTAATATGCATTCCATAACCAGAAATGTAACTGCTGTAGTTAATAATTGTTTTATTAGTTATCTGCCTGTATATTACAGTGCTTTCAGAAGGTCAAAGAACAGCCTGTCTTCATGTCTGTAGTTTTGTGAGGGATGATGCTCTGCTGCCTAAGGTCACTTAGAGGAGACCAGTAGCAAGAGATCATCTTTAAACACTTCTGAGATTTCCCATGTAATCAGATTCTCTCAAAAGATAGCTGTATTATATTTGGCTAAATTGGTATTGATCATTGTATATTAATGCAAATTTAAGATTAATATAGGGCTACATCAGTATTGATCTTCGTATATTGATACAAAATTAAGATTATATTTGGCCACAATGGTATTGA
>CAJQZJ010033828.1:3381072-3413196 GCA_907164525.1 Lophiomys imhausi | reverse complement strand
GGATGGTGGGGCTGAGGGGGAGGAGGGTGGAAGGGTGGGACTGGAGGGGGGAGTAGGGAGGGGATTGTGATTGAGATGTAACTTGAAGAAATAAAAAATAAATTATTAAAAAAAAAGATAGCTGTAATTACAAGTTCTTTTGTTTTCTATTTAGATTTCAACCTGACAATTTTATAAAGTATTTTAAAAGAAAATCACAACAGTCTAATACAGGAATTTCCTAAATTTGTATTTCCAGGTAAGGTGGAGACAGATGAGGGATGTACTTGGGTCAAGTCCTTGATCTGCCTTCATCAGACTGTCATTATTTATTGCTTTGTTAATGGGACCTCACAGACACTTCATGCTGAGTGATTCATTTCCTCATTTGGAGGTGATTTCTATATATATATATCCACACAGAAATCCTTAGCTTGCCTTGGAAATGACTCAAAAATGAAGCTTCTCCAGTTTCCACCTGACCATATTTGTTTTCTGTCAACAACATGAAACAACTACCAACATTTCTTCCTCCTCCTCCTCTTACTGTCGTTCGTAATGTAAATGTAAAGACCTCAAGGTGAGAGCTCTAAACACAAAGCTCTGAGTGTTTCAGGATGGACCCCTCTACTCCCCCGACCTTTTATTTTTTTAGTTTTTAAATTTGCTGTAGTTAGAAGAGAGATGTCTGTTTACATGTGAGTTAGGCTAGCAGATAAATCAAAGAGCCTAACAGGAAATTTAATCCCAAAGAGTGTAATAAGGATTTGTGATCCTTCCTAAAGGACCTGAGGACAATAAACCAATGAATAGTTTACAATGAGACATAAATATAGCATATAAAACATCCAGCCGTTTTATAGGGGAAAATCTTGATGATTTTGAGACTTGGTAGTGTTGAAAAAATACTTGTTCTTACAAATTTGGCATGAATTTATTTTTTCCATGCTAACTAGGGATCCTTCAGCAGCCTTCACTGAGTTGAAGGTATCAGTAGCCTGCGAAGGAGGCCATAAGGGTCATGATCTCTTCCACTAAGCGGAACAGTTCCCATGGCCTCTGTGTAAGATCTGGCTTTGTCACTGAGAATTGTTTGCACCATAAATGATGAGATCAGGGAGAAATTCACTTAAGAAATGACCATGACTATGTTCTAAAATAAAATGAAAAAAAGTTACAAATGAATAATTTATGATTGAATCTCATCCTAAATTCTCATTTTCTTAAGGAACACATGAGCAATCTGTCAGAGATGAGCCTCTCTTCTGATGTGCCAATCTCAGTTTGTGTTGACATGAGAGAAGCATTTGCAAGCCTAGTGCATTTTTCATGCTTGGCTTTATCCATTCATTTCCCTGCAGATCTGCATAGTAAGTCATGGCTGATTTGCTCAGTGATAGAAATGCTTTATGCATGTTCTTCTTGCCCAAGAGGCCTGACTTTAGCAAAGTTGACTCCATTAAAGCCTTTAACATGGCCTCAGACTCTTGATATGTGCTGATAATCACCATAGGTTGTTGTCTATTTCTTGGTGCCTCCCAAGTTAAGTTCATGAATAGAGTCTAGAATGCATGAAATGCTTGGTTGTCCATACCCATTCACAGGACTTTAAGGCTTCCTATAAAAAAATGGATGGTGGATAGAGGTGGGCTGAGACTTTGCCATTCTTTATGAAATAAACAGGAAACTACTCTTTAGTTGAACAAATCACCAGCTGTGAGCTATTAGCCTAAGATGGCCATTGGCACTAACATTTTTGAGTTGTTTAAAAAATGTACAATATATGATGGCATAAACCTTGGCAGTGGAAATACCAATAATTTTTAAGACATATTGCCCTTCAAAAACAGAAATGGGGATACACAGAGGGATGCTGTTTCTGTGTGGTTGAGAATAGAGTGGTCTCAATTTAACTTCCTCATTATAGCCAAATGCCACAAAAGTCTTCATCTAAGGCTCTAATCAGATCCTTTGCTCTAAATTTTTTTTTTTATTTTTCTCAAATGTGAAATCTGTACATAATGCTTGTGGTAGTTTGGATAAGTATGGCTCCCCATAGACTCATAGATTTGAATTCTTGATTACCTGGGAGTGGCACTATTTGAAAGGATTAGGAGGTGTGACCTTGTTAGAGAAAGTGTATCACTGGGGATGGGCTTTGAGTTTTCAGAAGCCCAAGCTAGACCCAGGGGCTCTCTTTCCTTTCTGTGGCCTGTGGATCTGGGTGTAAAACTCCCATCTACTCCTCCAACATCATGTCTGTGTGCATGCTGCCATGCGCCTCACCATGATGACAGTAGAGTAAACTTATGAAACTGTAAGCAAGCCCTAATTAAATATTTTCTTTATTAAGAGTTGCTGTGATCATGGTGTCTATTCACAACAATAAACTATTGACAAAGACAGAAGTTGGTACCAGGAGTGGGATATTGCTATGACAAGCCTGACCATGCTGTTTGTTGGCAGAATGTGGTCTTTGGGACATTGGATTAGGAAAGCAGTTGAACACTTTAAGTGGGGTTTACTAGGTCATACTAGTAGGAGTGTGTAAGACACTGGTGCCGAGAGCAAAGTACATTATGATGGCCTTGCTCAAGAGGTTTTAGAGAAGAAGAATATTAGTTAGTGGTTTAGAGATCATTCGTGTGGTATTTTGGCAAAGAATATGACTGCTTTCTTTCCTTGTTCCAAAAAAATCTTCCTGAGGCTAAATTGGAGAGTTATGTATTAACGGTATTAGCAGTTTCTACTAAATATAAACCAATGGGTCATAAGTGTGGAAAATCTGTGAAAAGGTGTATTTCAAATGCTAACGGCCATTATTAAAGGACATGAGATTATCAAGAGAAGAAGAGTGTGGATTTTTAAAATGAGTATCTGAATAGTTTGCAGAAAGTTTTAGTTCTAAGGTTGCTATGAAGAACCACAAACTGAGTGCCTTGAGCTATAAAAATTTTATTTTCTCATAGTTCTAAGGTCAGAAATCTGAAACAGATATATTGGCAGGACTACTCTGTGTCTGAGACTGATGCAAACAGATTTGTTCCATAGAAAAATCCTGTTGCTGATGATACCACATGTTCTGTTCCAGGATGTAGAGAAATCTTGTGAAAACTGGAGTAATGTCTCCTCCCTACTGTATAATGCAAATAATGCTGCAGGTTAATATGTGGGCTACTATATTTGTCATTAAAGGTCTGACTCAACTGTGGATCCTGTTTGCTGCATTACCAATGGGCCAGGAAAGACATGCTCATTGGTGCAACCTGGCAAGTCAAAAATAAAGGTAACCAACAGCTCTTTGATTTAACATGCAGTCTTCCCTATAGGAATGAATCCATATATCCTACAGTAAGACTAGTCAAAACTCTGTGACTGTGAAATTATAGACCTCAGTGAGGGAGCTACTGCTATTGTTTTGTTGAAAGGGAATGATTTTCCCATCAGGATATCTAAACAATTATGTCTACATGCTGTTATCAACTTTGGTCAGAGAAATTCTTTCCTGCTGTGGGCAGAGATAAATGCAAAGACTTTCAACTGGTTGAAGTGCTGAGAATAAGGAACTGCTGAATGCTCAGCCACACGTGGGGCTTCTGTATCCATCTCCAAGGCTCAGAGAACACTGTGGAAGATGGAAGAGAAAGAATATATGAGACAGAGAAAGGAGTTGAGTGAGGTACAATACTGTCTTTAGAAAGTGACATCACCATATCACTCTTGCTTTCACAAGAGTTATGATTTCTATAGTAAGATCTGTGCAAGATTTGGCTCATCAACATCCTGTCAAGGGAAGGAGAAGGACCCTTGGGTCTCCCTTCTCCAAGCCAGGGCCTATAGGCAGCCACTGTAGCTATGGTTTGGGGCTTATAAAGCCTTCCACTTTAATAAGTATCTATAGGTAGCTAATGGTCACTGTAAGTGAGACATTTTCTTCAGTGGTATAGTCACTGGTAAGAAGCCCATGCTCCAATAAATAATCTCTCAGCCAGTACTGTATATGTATTGCTAAGTAAACCTTTTGGGTCATCAATCCATCAGCTAATCATCAATCAAGAAATGAAAGTAGAGTATAGACCCCTCACACACAACCCTTGCCTGATAGGTCCTCAGAGACAAACCCACCAACCCTGAGCTGCATGTTATCCCCTGAGTTCCACTGTCCCGTAACATCTTGGCCCATCTTCAACAGGCCTGCTACCTTCACTAGGCCTGCTTCTCAAGAAACATCCAGGTTAGAGCATTTTCCACCTCAATTCTCCACCATTGGCTCCCCTGGGGGATGCCCAGCTCTCTTGAGATGCACACTGTACCCTGAGCTCCAATGCCAGGCCATGGATCTGCCCACCTTCACCAGACCTGTTACATCAGGATCATCCAAGTTAGACCCATCCTCCCTGTCGCGTCCCCCTCGAACAGCAAGGATGACGCAACTCACAAAAGCTCTTCTCCAGCAGTTTATTCAGGTCCCTTGAAAACAGTCTTCCGAATGAATGCCGAATGCCCGGGCAGACCCAACCCACAGGCTAAATACTAAATGAACAGCCAGTCAAGTAAAGCCAAGTGGTGCTATCTTAGAGGCCCACGTATGCGGAAGCAAGCCAGATCAGCCATCTTTGCCAAATATGGACTTGTTTATCACCGAGAGCGCTCACCGTCGGGCTGGTGGGAGGCAGAGACCGGCGCCATCTTTAGGGCATGGCACATGGCAGCTCTCTACAGTTCCCCCTTTTTTTATTTTTTCTAAAGTTCGTAGAAATCCCTGGAAAGGTTTCGTAATCCCTCTATCTGGGGAACTCACGGTGGGCCTGAGCCTGTAGGAGGGCGGTGCTCAAACTCTTACCCATCTCTGGGTCAGCCTCCCCACTCGGGACTGCCCTGTCTTAGGTGGCCGAGACTTACCCGTCTACTCCGTCGTTGACTTGCCAGACCCTAATATCCGTGGAACGAATACCTCAGTGGGCAGGGACTATGCTTAGTGAAGATTTACTTCACGGCAGCGAGCCATGCCTGAGGGGACTGGCCCGCTTCAATAGCGACAAGGGCTTGTATAATCATGGCTGCATTACGCTTTTGTGTGGTTCTCATTTTGTAGATTCACCATAGGCAAACCAGAGAGGCTAGTATCATCAGTATTGCCAAAGAGCCTACGCCCGCCCATTCCTTAAGATGATCCATAGCCGTCTGTATCCAGGAAGTCAAGCCAGTAGCCAGGCTCAGATCCACCTGAGTGGAGTTGATGTGGACAATTGTTGCTCTCAGCTCTCTCATCAAATTTTCAAATTCAGCCGACCAATCCTGTAAGAGGAACTTTGACAATTGTCTAGACAAATTAGCAGCCTTTGTAAAATTTTGATACTGCACGGAAGTAACACACAAACCTTGCAATTTCCACTCACACCCTAATTGTGCTAGTTGCCAAAGAGAATCAATCTGTTCTTGTATTAAATCTGTGCGTTGATTAACTATCATAAGACCTCCTTTGAGATGAGAATTCATAGAGGTCTGAGTATCCAATGCCTGTGCCACAGTGGCTGAGATGTTATTCAGGGCATTGGCAGTCTGTACAGAACTAGACAAGGCAATAGCTGAGGCAGTAGCTCCCACAACAGCAACAGTGATAGCAGTAACAATAGCTGCAGTGATGCCAAAATCTCTTTTAAACCTGAATAGCATCATGGTATTAGGGGCCTCTACAGGAACTGGTACATATCGAGGCATTCTAGTCACCACAGCCACAGGAAAGGCTGTGGCATTCCAGCATAGAGCATAAAAACATGTGCCCGGAGTGCATACTAACTTTTCTTCACCCAAGGATGCACTCCCATTACTTACAATCCACAGAAAAGGAGGCCAGAGACATACTGGCGAGGCTGAAAAGTTCTTGTTGCGATAAGAATGAAACAAAGAATTCCAAGTACCAGAGCCACTACCACTAGAGAAATCCAGATTGGTAGCGGACCCTAGGGAAAAATTACCTCTTTGATAAATTCCTCCCCCTAGCATAATGACAGGTCCCAAGTCCATGCAACTTCCATTTACTCCACACAAAAGCCACAAATCAAAAGGATTGGTGGCAGTCTGTTGAGGATCCCTAGTAGATATATCAAGCATTCCTGTACAAGACTTATTCACTATATTACTAATCATGGGGCTAAAGGAAAAATAATCTTGTTGAACCCAAACTGCTCTGCGCTCCTGACATCCAGTCCAGGGAAAAGGTCCTTCCTCTCCTGTGGATCCTCTACAAAAAGGTGCCCAGCGTGGCTGTCTGGGGGGGGGTCCCGGTCAGAGACTCGTGTGGGCCACCATCCTTCAAGGTGAGAACCGTTGCCCAAAAACAAACCACTACCCCTACCCCCAAATCTCAGTTGTGGTAAAAAATCTGCTGACTGCTGAGACAATTTAATGCCTTCTGTATCATCTGACCTATTGAAGCTCATTAAAAAGCACAGACTACCCTTCAAGCTGACATTTTTATTATCTTCTATAGGGCTTCTCTGATCATCAAAGGGAAGGTAGGGTAAGCCTAGGCTTCTATTACTGCTAAATAAGCGTGGAAACACAGTTGTATCATGTCTGACCGGCATCGGCTTTGGGAATATCGACAGGATCCCCCATCTCGGCTCGGTCATTCCTGACATACTCACTGCTACTAACACCAGGATCCTTAGGAAGGTCTTCATGACGAATCTTCCTCACAAGGCATTCAGGCACCCACACTGGATCTTGTTGATCCTGAGGAAAAACACAAACAGACCCTCTCGCCCATGTTAGCACGGGGTCAGGCCCCTGCCAAGAGCCTGTCAAAATATCCTTCCACTTCACCATGTTTTTAGGTGAACCATGGGAATCCTGATGTCTGTCCGTTGCTGAGCGGCCTTGAGCATCCAAATTGAAAAAGTTTAAAGTAAATAAGGCTAAAGATATTCTTTCCTTGGGGGTACGGCCTTGGCCTATTCCCCCTTTTTGTTTTTGCAAGCATTCTTTCAAGGTGCGATGAGCACGCTCCACAATTCCTTGTCCTTGAGGATTGTATGGTAATCCATGATTAAGCTGTACCTCCATCTGATTACAGAAGGAGACAAAGGACTGTGCCGTATAGTCTGGTCCATTATTCGTTTTCAGCTGCTGTGGTTTTCCCCATGTAGCCCAGGCTTCTAAGCAATGTCCTATGACATTGCGAGCCTTTTCTCCACTCATAGGTGTAGCATGTATGATACCTGAGCAGGTATCCACAGATACATGAATATATTTTAAGGTTCCAAATTCTGAAATGTGGGTAACGTCCATTTGATTTTGAGTGGCATCAACCCTCTAGGGTTCACTCCCACACTGGGAGGATGATGATGAATCACACACTGAGGACAGTCCAAAACTACTTGTCTATCATCTGCTCTAGACAAATGGAATTTCTGCTGTAGAGTTTTTGCATTTACATGAAATAATTGGTGAAACTGTCTGGCTTGGTCCAGGAATGAGCTCCAAAAAATGCATTCCATCCTGGTCCATTGATCAACTTTATCATTACCCTCACTTAATGGTCCAGGTAATCCTGTATGTGCTCTGATATGTTGAATATAAAAACACCTTTTTCTCTGCCAGATTAAAACTTGTAACTCTTGTAATAAGGCACATACAGCACTACTATTCTTAATAGGACCTGCTAATTCTAATACTTTAACTGCGTTGACCACATAGACTGAATCTGAAATCAAATTGAATGCAAATTGACATCTTTTAAACACCTCAATTACTATTTTCAACTCTACTATTTGGGGGGAGCCTGGTTGAAATTGACATAACACGGGCTCTTGTCTTTCTATCAAATAGGCTCCACAGCCTGTCTTTGAGCCATCAGTAAACACATTTGGTGACCCTTGAAGTGGTACTGTTGAAGTAACCTTAGGGAATATCACTGGGTGTTCCTTAAAAAATGATAGCAATGGATGTTTAGGATAATGGTTATCAATCAATCCTTCAAAACTACATTGCAATATAGCCCAGTCATCTACAGTGCCACACAAAATCTTAATTTGATAACTGGAATAAGGCACTATTATACTGGCAGGAGCAACTCCAAAAGCCTGTAAGCATTGTTGGATACCATTCAAGTCTAAAGCAGCAAGTGCAGTGGGATAATGTTCTATTTTGTTTTAAATTGTGTCCACATCCCCGGGCAGAAAGATCTCTCTACTTTTAGGGACTGAACAGGCTGATCTATCTGAGTGGCTTTTGGATATGGAGGAGGAGTTGAAGGCGCCATGGCAACGGCTTTATTTACACCAGCCGCCGCCAGCGTGGCTGAAGGCACTGTAACAACGGCTCCACCCACACCGACTGTCGCCAACGTGTTATGCACTGTAGCAACGGCTCCACCCACACCGACTGTCGCCGACATGTCCTTTTTTTTTTTTTACTCTTTTTTTTTTTTTTTAATAACAGTCCTCTCCAACTGTTCTATTAGAGCATGTAGCTCTCCTTTAGAATCCGTGTTCTCTGAGTCCTCAAAATCTCTAAAATCTCTAAAATCTGTAAGATCGGGATAGAGAGGAACTTTCTTTTTGCCTCCCTTTTCACTGTCTGCCTGCTCAAATCTTTCCCCTTTGTTACTTTCCTTTTCACTGTCTACCTGCTCAGATCTTTCCCCTTGCAGCAGTTCCAAGGCTGATTCTCCCTCTTTGATTGCATTACAACATCTCTGATCTTCTAAACAACTCCTCACCATTTTCCAAATCGGTCTTACTCCATGCTTCAGAGTCCCTTGCTCCCAAGCAAAATCCAAGTCCCTGCCTAATTTGTCCCAGCAGGATACCGTAAGATTCCCGGACACCGCAAACCACGGAGCCACGGAATCACATTCATTCAAAAATCTTTCTAGGGTAGACTTCTTAATCTTCAAATTCCTAGCTAAAAGTAGCTCCTGAAGAGCCAGAAAAAATTGGGTGTGACTCAGACAATCCCATGTTTAAAAATTTACTTTCGGTTCGCAGCTTCCCCGCGAATCTTTACTTTGTGTTCACTATCTCCACGAATCTTTACCGTATGTTCGCTATTATCCGCGAATCTTTACTTTGTGTTCGCTATCTCCGTGAAACTTTATTGTCCTGATTTATCCCAGGAACTTACCAGCGCTGCCCCTGACTGCAGGAGTTCTGAGTCTTTTCTGGGTCCCCGTACAGGCCACCACTTGTCGCGTCCCCCTCGACCAGCAAGGATGACGCAACTCACAAAAGCTCTTCTCCAGCAGTTTATTCAGGTCCCTTGAAAACAGTCTTCCGAATGAATGCCGAATGCCCGGGCAGACCCAACCCACAGGCTAAATACTAAATGAACAGCCAGTCAAGTAAAGCCAAGTGGTGCTATCTTAGAGGCCCACGTATGCGGAAGCAAGCCAGATCAGCAGTCTTTGCCAAATATGGACTTGTTTATCACCGAGAGCGCTCACCGTCGGGCTGGTGGGAGGCAGAGACCGGCGCCATCTTTAGGGCACGGCACATCGCAGCTCTCTACACCTCCCCAATTCCCTGCATGCTGGGTCCTCTAGGGGCACTCCCACTATCCCTGAGCTGCAATCTGTCCCTAAGCTCCATTGTTTGGCCCATGGTGGCTGTCCTGATGCCTGCTGCAATGGGAACATCCACTCTTGGCCTGCCTTCCTGAGGCCTGTTGCACCAGGAACATCCAGAGACAGTCAGATGACTAAAGGCTAGCATAAGAACATAATCAATAAGACAGGGGAATAGGGCACCACCAAAGTCCAGCTATCTTACTATAGCAATCTTTGGATACTACAACCCAAAATATAAGAAAATGACCTTAAATCCAATCTTATTTTTTTTGAATAGTATGTTTCCTTTTTTAATTTATTTTTTATAAATTATTTTTTTTATTTCTTCAAGTTACATTTCAATCACAGTCCCCTCCCTACTACCCCCTCCAGTCCCACCCTCCCACCCTCTTCCCCCTCAACCCCCCCATTCTCTACCCTTTTTTTTAGTTTAAGGTATATCTTCCCCCCCCCAACAGCTTCCTCTTTCAGTCTAACAAATGGTTCTTTCTCTTATAACAATAAATACAATACAAAACAACAGAAATAAATAGGCCACAATTATGAGAGTTATATGGTTTAGCATACATTCCAAATGTCCAGTCCATATGTATTTGGCACTTGACTTTAACATTCTACTATCTAACCATCTCCATGAGTTTAAAGTTCTATATCTAACTCAGCTTTCATACTAACTTGCATCACAATTTTAAAAACATCTTCTTAGATACAGAACACCCTCTTGATTCCTAAACAACTCAAAATTTAACCATGAGACTCTAGCTATCTATTCTTCAACCACCTCAGAGACCTGAGAGGGATAAATATATCTGATTATATAGGAAGTGCAGGGCCCCAGCTTCTAAAACTAAGAAATGACATACCAGTGGCTGCCTGGACGGTTCCCATTTTCTCTCCATACATTACAGCATCAATCTTCAGCCATTTGTCCCTGTTTCTCTGACAGACATTGATTTTAGAGCAGGAATTATGAAGGACTTACCTATCCTGTCTTGGCAGAGCTAGGCTGTCGACTTACCTGCTTCCAAGATTTGTCCTTTTTGGACAGCATTCTGTCTACAGTTGAAGCAAGGGGTTCTCTTGCCAAGAGATAGTCTTGCCACTAATTCAACCATCTTCCACTGGAGATTCTTCGATGCTCAGATGCTCATCTTCTACTTGGAGTAGAATAGGGGGTGCTGTCAGGAGCTGACATGTCTCGATATAAAAAAAATCTTAAGTTAAGAAAACATCTTTGAATGTCATATTCTGTAGATCTCTTGAGGTTTTTGAAGACACCCTATCTATCTCTTATATTTAGATAAGCAACTGTTGCTTGTCTCTTAGCAACTTGATTTCTGATTAGCTTAGAAAATAACTGTGATAGACTGTCATAGTAACTAACAGAATGACACGCTTGCATGACTATTAGTTTGCATTTCTTAATTATCCTAAACAGTTTATGATGGTTGGTAGCAAAAGGCCAAAACTTCACATTTTATTTTTTAAGCATTACTAGGTACAATACCTTTAAGAAGTGTTACCCTTAAAAGAGTGCCAAGTAGAAGAACAAGGAGGGAAGGAGGGAAGAAGGGAGGGAGGGAGGGACGGAGAGAAGGAGAGAGGGAGGGAAGTAGAGAGGAAGGGAGGGGCCAGGCGGGGAGGAGGGAGGAAACTATGTTCTAGAAGTAAATAATACTTTTTTAAGAAAAGAGTTAATAAGCTTAAAAAATATAATAAAAATACAATATAAAATTTTCAAACTATAATTTACCAAAGCTATACTTGCCTTACTGGCATGAAAGGAAAATGGCCTTAATTTCAGATTAGAATGTTAGACTGCAGGTGGCCACATAGATTACACAAACTTGATAGCAGCTTAAAAGTTTTTTTTTTTGTAGAGGTATAGGATATTTCCATGGTTTGGCATTAAAAAGCAGGTAACAGGTTTAAAATACTGTAAATAAATTAAAGGTTACAGCTGTTCAATCTGGTTTTATAAACCTCCAAGAGTTGAAAAAACTTAGAGCTAAGGTAAAATACATGAAATACATGGTGTTAGTCCATGTCTTTAACTCCAGCAGAGACAGGAGGGTCACTATAGAGTTAGTTTTCTTATAAATTCTAGAGTTACAAGGAACAGGGTGGTGATGGTGCACACCCTTAATCCCATCATTTGAGAAGAATACACCCTTAATCCCAACACACTAGAGACAGAAATGGGCAGATCTCAGAACTCAAGGTCAGACTGACACAAAACAAGCTCTAAATAGAGAAAAACTTCGATCCAGGGGTGGTGGAGCACATCTTTAATCCCATCAGTTGGGAACCACATGTCTTTGATCCCAATACTTCTCCAAGTAGAAGATTAGCAGAGGCAGGCACATAGGATTTGGAAGGATTTAAGTTTAAAAGCTACTTACAAAAGGCATTCATGGAGATGGTTAGATAGTAGAATGTTAAAGTCAGGGGCCAAATATGTATAAACTGGACATTGGGAAGGTATACTGGGCCATTTAACTCTCATAAATGTGGCATATTTATATCTGTTGTTTTGTATAGTATTTACTGTTATAAGAGAAGGAACCATCTGTTGGACTGAAAGGGGAAACTGCTGGGGGGGAAGAGGGTGGAAGGGCGGGATAGGAAGGGGGAATAGGGAGGGGTTTGTGACTGAGATGTAACTTGAAGAAAAAAAAATAAAGTATTTTTTTAAAAAAAAAGGCATGCTGAAATTCGAACAAATTGTCCTTTGAGATCTCAAAATATACATACTAAAGGTTTGTTTAGCTCCAAAATATCAAAATAATTTCTTCTTTAATCCGATTGAAAGATAATACTTTATATATTGTCAAAAAAACCAAATTTGCTCCAGGAAAAATATTACCTAACCTCCCCCCCAGAAAAAGGTAATTGTCCCAGAGTTAGGATTTGGGCAGGGCTCTGTTCTTATCTTTCCAGGAGATTTAAAGCATCCATTCAAGGAATCCAGGGACAACTGGACAACGGGTGGCTCAGATGATCCAGCCTTGCAGACTTCCTCAATAGCTGTTTTCTCAAAAGTCTACAACCACAACAACTCAAAATTGCTAAGATAGTTCAGCTCCACAGACTGCTCCAGCCAGAACTCCAGTAAAGCCCTGAAGATCAACTTCTTAGGACATCTAAATAGCTGAGCACAAAAGGACTGAACATCAAATGATTCTATTAACATTTTTAACCATTTTTCCATTCTTATTTGGGCCCCAAACAGGTTTACTATGTCCCAAATCAGCAAGAAGTCATTTTAAGAGAGCGACATCCCATCCCCAGAAGGTGGGGAGGGTGTTCCCCCCCCTCTTTGGTCATTTGATGGATAGTAGAAAATTTTGTTATTTAGGTGAAGAGACTACAAACTGTTAAATGGTCTTGTTAAATGGGTTTTGGAGGTTAGATCCAGGGACTTCTCTCTTTTTCTTTTCTGTATCCTTCTTTCTCTCCTATGTAGGAGTGAACAGACTTGAGAAAAAATGAGACATAGACATAGTATAGGAAAGATCAAGAAAAAAGGACAGATTATTGAATATGCCCTTATACCTTTGTATATTGATACAAAATTAATATTATATTTGGCTAAATTGGTATTGATCAGTGTTTTAATGCAAAATTAAGATTGTATTGGACTACATCGGTATTGATCTTTGTATATTGATACAAAATTAAGATTATATTTGGCCACATTGGTATTGATCTTTCTATATTAAACCAATCTTATAACAGTGATAGAGGCCATTAAAGAGGAAATGAAATAAATCCCTTAAAGAAATAAAGGAAAATAAAAGTAAACAAATGAAGGATTGAATAAAACTGTTCAGTAGCTGAAAATGGAGATAGGTAATAAAGAAAACTTGAACTATAGGAATTCTGGAGATGGAAAACCTAGGGAAGAGGACAGAAACAACAGAAACAAGCATCACAACCTGAATCTCAGGCCTAGAAGATACAATTGAAGAAATCAATACCTTGGTCAAAGAAAATGTTAAATCTAAAAAATCCTGGCATGAAACATCCAGGAAATCTGGGGTACTATGAAAAGACCTAACTTAAGAATGATAGGATTTGAATAAGGTGAAAATCCTAGCTCCAAAGCCCAGAAAATATTTTCAACAAAATCATAGAAGAAAATTTCCCCAGTCTAAAGAAAGAGACACCTATAAATACACAGAAGTTTATAGAATATCAATTAGATTAGATGAGAGAAAAGAAACTCTTCCCACCACATAATAATCAAAACACTAAATGTACAGACCAACAACAACAACAAAAGAATATTAAAAGCTGCAAGGGAACCCAACTTCTAAAAGCTAGAAGAGCCTGAGACGTCTATAAGAGACCACAGATGCTAGTCCAGAGCTTTCTACCCAGCAATACTTTTAATCCCCATAGGTGGAGAAAACAAGAAATTCCAAGACAAACCAAATTCAAATAATATCTAACCACAAATACATGTCTGAAGAAATACTAAAAGGAAAACTTCAATCCAAGGTGGTTAACTAAACCCAAGAAAACACAGGGAATAAATAACTCCACACCAGAAAAGCCAAAAGAAGGGAAACACACACACACACACACACACACACACACACACACACACACACACCCATCACTAACATCAAAATATCAGGAACTAATAATCATTGGTGATTAATATCTCTCAACATCAATGAGTTTAATTCCCCAATAAAAACGCTCAGGTTGACAGAATGGATATCTAAATAGGATCCATCATTCTGCTGCATACAAGAAACAAACCTAAGCAACAAAGATAGATATTACCTCAGAGTAAAGGAATGGAAAAATTTTTCCAAGGAAACAGACCCAAGAAGCAAGCTGGAGTATACATTCTAATATCTAATAAAATCGACTTTGAATTTATCAAAAGAGGTGGGGAAGGGCACTTCATACTCATCAAAGGAAAAATCCAAGATGACATCTCAATTCTGAATATCTGTGCCCCAAATGTAAGGGTAGCCACATTTGTAAAAGAAACATTACTAAATCTTAAATCACACATCAACCTCCTCACATTAATAGTGGAGACTTCAACACCCCATTCTCCTCAATGGACAGGTCATCTAGACAGAAACTAAACAAAGAAATAATGAAACTAACAGATGTCAGATGTTATGAATCAAATGGACCTAACTGATATCTACAGAACATTTTACCCAAACACAAAATAATATACCTTCTTCTCAGCACTTTCTCCAAAATTAACATATACTCAGTCACAAAGCAAGCCTCAACAGATACAAGAAAATTAAAATAACCCCTTGTATCTTATCAGACCACCATGGATTAAAGTTGGACTTCAACAACAACAGAAACAACAGAAAGCCTACACACTCACAGAAACTGAACAACTCAATGATTGGGAAATGGAAGAAATACAAAAGGAACTCAAAGACTTTTAGAATTCAATGAAAATGAAGGCACAATATGGGACACAATAAAAGCAGTGCTAAGAGGAAAGTTCATAACACTAAGTGCTTTCATAAAGAAATTGGAGAGATCTCATACCAGCAAATTAACAGTACATGGCAGGAAGTAAACTAGGGGCTGAAATCAATGAATTTGAAATAAAGAGAACAATACAAAGAAACAACAGAACCAGGAGCTGGTTCATTGAGAAAATCAACAAGATAGAAAACCCCTTAGCCAAACTAATTAAAAGGCAGATAGAAAATAACCAAATTAACAAATTCAGAAATGAAAAAGGGAACATAGCAACAGACATTGAGGAAATCCAAAGAATCATTAGTTTTTTTTTTTTTTCAAAAACCTGTACTTCACAAAATTGGAAAATCTAAGTGAAATGGATGATTATCTTGATAGATACTATTTACCATAGTTAAATCAAGATCAGGTAACCAACTTAACTAGACCTATTGTCAGGGTCCAGAAGGGTCAAGAAGACATTCAAACTCAGATAACATGCAAAAGCAATGAACATTTATCTTTCTGCAGAACTCCAGCATGCAGGCATCACTATTTAGGCAACCCTGAGATGAGCTTTCAGGCCCTTTTTTTTAAACAGCTTTCAGGGGGATTTCAGAGGGGTGAGGGAACCTGTAACATGATTCAAGCATTCAAACTGAAAAGCAAGGGCCAGAAGCATGGGCTAGAGGAGCAGGCAACCTTTGGTCTATTTGCCATTAATCAGTGGTCTTGAGCTAATTTTAAGACATGAGGGTATTGTCTAACTGGTATGGTGGTACTGTCTAACTGATAGTTAAGTAACCTTTTTAGCCAGATGACCAGGTCTTGACCATTGTTTGTGTTTTTTCCATTAACTGCTGAGCGCATCTCTGGGAATGGGAACCTCAGGGCTACTTTAATTTAACAAGAAGATGAAGCCTGTCGTGGAGTCAACCTGACTCACAGGTTGAGCTTCGTTGGAACCCTAGGATCCTTTAGGGGTCTCAATCAGAAATCCCCTGGGATCCTTCACCATAACCCCTAGGGATATAGAAAAAGTCATTAAAAGTCTCCCCTCTCTCCCCTAAAAAAGCCCAGAACTAAGACGGTTTTAGCTCAGAATTCTATCAGACTTTCAAGGAAGAGCTAATACCAATTCTACTCAAACTATTCCACAAAATAGAAGCAGAGGGAACATTGTCACCCTTATTCTAGGAGGCCACAGATACCCTGATACCTAAACCATATAAGTACCCAACAAAGAAACAGAATTTTAGACCAATTTCCCTTATGAATATTGATGCACAGATACTCAATAAAATTTTCACAAGCCAAATCTAAGAACACATCAAGAACATTATCCACCATGATAGGCTTCACCCCAGGGATGCAGGAATGGTTCAACATATGAAAATCCTTCAATTTACTCCACCATATATAAACAAACTGAAAAAAAAAAACACATGATGATCATCTTATTAGATGCTGAAAAAGCCTTTGACAAAATCCAACACCCCCTCAAGATAAAAATCTTAGAGAGAACAGGGATACAAGGTTCATTCTTAAACAAAATAAAAATAATACAGCCAACCAATCGTCAACATCAAATTAAATGGAGAGAAACTTAAAGCAGTTCCACTAAAGCCAGGGATAAGATAAGGCTGCCTGCCCACTCTTACTGTATCTATTCAATACAGTACTTAAGTTTTAGCTAGATCAATAAAACAATTAAAGATCAAGGGGATACAAAGTAGAAAGGAATTTATTGCTATTCACGGATGTTATGATAGTATACATAAGTGACTCCTAAAATTCTGCCAGAGAACTCCTATTAGCAAAATGGCTGGATACAAAATGAACCAAAAAAAAAAAAAAGCCAAAACAAAACCAAAAGCAACAACCACAACAACCACAAACTCAAACCAGCAGCCCTCCTCTATACAAATGACAAACTGGCTGAGAAAAATTAGGGAATCAACTCTTCAAAACAGCCACATATAACATAAAATACCTAGGTATAACTCTAACGAAGCAAATGAAAGACTTTTTTGATAGGAATTCAAGTCCTTGAAAAGAACTTTAAGAAGATATCAGAAGACAGAAAAGTCTTCCATGATCATAGATTGGTGTGATTAACACAGCAAAATGGCTATCTTACCAAAAGCCACCTACAGATTCAATGCAATTACCATCAAAATTATAGACCTTGAAAGAACAATATTCACCTTCATATAGAAAAACAAAAAATCCAGAATAGCTAAAACAATCTTGTATAATAATAATAAAAAAAAAGATCTGGAGGTATCAACCATCTCTAATTTCAAACTGTACTACAGAACAACAGTAATAAAAACCACATGGTATTGGCATAAAAACAGTCAGGCTGATCAATGGAATCTAATTGAAGACCTGGAAATAAAACCACACAACTATGGACATTTGGATTTTGACAAAGAAGTCAAAAATAGACAATGGAACAAAGAAAGCATCTTCAATGAATGGTACTGTTCTAACTGGATGCTTACATGTAGAAGAATTCAAATAGGTTCATATTTATTACCCTGCACAAAACTCAAGTCCAAGTGGATCAAAGACCTCAACATAAAGCCGAATAGACTAAATCTGATAGGAAAGAAAGATGAGGATAGCCTTGAATGAATAGTTACAGGAGACAATTTCCGAAACAGAACAAACACTTAAAGAACTTAAAAATAACTAAGGGGTTAAACAACCTTAGTCATCAGGGAAATGCAAATCAAAACAAGTCTGAGATTGCATCTTACACCTGTCAGAATGGGTAAGATAAAAAACTCAAATGACAGCTCATGCTGATGAGGATGTGTAGCAAGGGGAACACTTCTCCATTGATAGTAGGAGTATAAACTTATACAACCACTTTAGATATCAATTTGGCAGTTTCTTAGAAAATCGGCAATAGTTCTATATCAAGACCTAGGGAGGATCCAAGATGGTGGCGGCCTGCGCAGATGTATTTTGATTTTGGGATTAACAGTCACAAGGCGGCGAGTGTTGCAGGATGCTGTACAAACGACACGACCCCTTCTAAATCTCACCCAGCTATCCAGGGAGCACTGAGAGTCCCTGGGAAGGACGCTCCTTCCCACTCTCGGACACGCAAGGAAGCCGCTGGACCCGGGAATTGGGACCCCCCCTCCCCCACCAGGAGAGACTCCCAGTAAGTTCCAATATAAAACCCAGTGGGCAGATTCAGACCCCACACAGAGATAATCCCCTAAACAGAACAAGCACTTAAAGAACTTAAAGATAACTAAGGGGTTAAACAACCTTAGTCATCAGGGAAATGCAAATCAAAACAACTCTGAGATTGCATCTTACACCTGTCAGAATGGGTAAGATAAAAAACCCAAATGACAGCCTTCTGGGCACCCCCAGGTCTCGCACAGACTATCCAACTATCTGGCGAAAGGTTGCGACCCTTGGAAGAGAGCATAGCTCAGCTGCAAAGAGCCTTCAGACTGCAGATCGTAACCTGCTGCTGTGACGTCACTGGCCAGTTTCCAAGCCGCGGGAGCGGCAAGGCTATTGGAGATGAAGGGCAGATTTACCCACTACAGGAACCAACCCCGGGGGCAAACTGCAAGATATATGAAACTGTCTTATATCAGACTTTTGTACTAGTACTGGCCCTTCTGGCGGGGAACCAGAGCTTACTTGTACACAGCTCCACCACCTGGATTAGTTAGGTCACCACCTATGAGGCAGGGCTGAATGACTCACCTTATAGGGGTAGAGTATGGCCACTCAAATCCTACACCAAAGCACCCCCTTTGGACCCAAGTCCAGAAGACAGCAAAAAATTTCCACATGGCCAGAGGCCCCAGACCAAAAAAAAAAAAAAAAAAAAAACAGAGCGAAATGTCTCCAACAAAAGAAAGCAATGCTATGCCATCCAACCTGAACCACCTCACCACAAATGAAACACATGAAAACAATGACAATTCTACATTATGAAAAGTGATAGAGTCCCTTCGAGAAGAACTTAAATCAATGAAGGAATTCAAAGAAGCCACAATTTTACAAGTCAAAACAACGAATAACACCATTAAAGAGCTCCAAGCCAAGGTGACCCAGCTTGAACAGGAAAAGAACAGAGCAATGAAAGATTTCCAGGCAAAAACAAGCAAACTGGAGAAGGAAGTGTACAAAACAAACAATACCATTCAAGACATGAAAATAGAAAAGGAAACAATAAAGAAAACACAGGCGGAGTTAAAGAGGAAATGGAGAATCAAGGGAAGAGAACAGGAATTATGGATGTGAGGATCAAAAATAGGATGAAAGAGATGGAAGACAGAATCTCAGGCATGGAAGATTCGATGGAAGAAATCAGTACAACATCCAAAGAAAATGAGAAAGCTAAAAAATATCTCACCCACAACATCCAAGAAATCAAGGACTCAATGAAAAGACGGAACCTAAGAATTATAGGCATAGAGGAAAGAGAAGACTCCCGACTCCATAGTCCAGGAAATATCTTCAACAAAATCATAGAAGAAAACTTCCCAAACCTAAAGAAAGAGATGCCAGTAAAAATCCAAAAGGCTTACAGAACACCGAACAGATTAGATCAGAAAAGAAACTGCTCTTGCCACATAATAATAGAAACTCCAAATGTAGAGAACAAACAAAGGATATTAAAAGCTGTAAGAGAAAAAGGCCAAGTCACATACAATGGCAGACCCATCAGAATCACACCTGATTTCTCCTCACAAACTTTAAAAGCTAGAAGGGCCTGGACTGATGTCCTACAAGCCCTGAGAGAACAGAGGTGCCCAGCCAGACTACTATACCCAGCAAAACTCTCTATCAACATAGATGGAGAAAACAAGATATTCCATGAAAAATCAAATTCAAACAATATCTCCTCACAAACCCAGCCCTACAGAAGATACTAGAAGGAAAATTCCAACACAGAGAAGATAACTACACCCAAGAAAACAGAGGAAATAGAAACCTCCACAGCAACTAAACAAAAAGAAACACAAGACAGCCAGCTATACCAAAATAATGGGAAATAACAACACCTGGTCACTAATATCCATCAACATCAATGGACTCAACTCGCCAATAAAAAGACACAGACTTACAGACTGGATCCGTAAACAAGACCCAACTTTTTGCTGTATACAAGAAACACATCTCACTTTGTTGAAGACAAACACTATCTCAGAGTTAAGGGGTGGGAAAAGGATTTCCAAGCAAATGGACCCAGGAAACAAGCTGGAGTAGCCACCCTAATATCAAACAAAATAGACTTCCAATTAAAGTTAATAATAAAAGACAGAGAATGGCATTATGTACTCATTAAAGGAAATATCCACCAAGAGGACATCTCAATATTGAACATCTATGCCCCAAATACAAAGGCACCTACATTTATGAAAGAAACGCTTTTAAAACTTAAATCACACATCGATCCAAACACTTTAATAGTGGGAGACTTCAACACCCCACTCACAACTATGGACAGATCTCCAAGACAGAAACCAAACAGAGAAATAATGAGTCTAACAGAGATCATGAACCAAATGGACCTAACAGATATCTACAGAACGTTTCACCCAAACACAAAAGAATACACCTTCTTCTCAGCACCTCATGGAACCTTCTCCAAAATCGACCATATAGTAGGACACAAAGATAGCCTCAACAGATACAAGAAAATTGAAATAACCCCATGTATCTTATCAGACAACAATGGAATAAAGCTAGACTTCAAAAGCAAAAGAATCAACAGAAAGTCTACACTCACATGGAAATTGAACAACTTTTTACTAGAGGACCACTGGGTCAGGGAATAAATAAAGAAGGAAATCAAAGACTTCTTAAAATCCAACAAAAATGAAGACACAACATACCCAAACCTATGGGACACAATGAAAGCTGTGCTACAAGGAAAGTTCATAGCACTAAGTGCCTTCAAAAAGAAAATTGTGACAGCTGATATTAGCGAATTAACAGCTAAACGGGGTGAATTGGAAAAAAAAGAAGCAAACACTCCTAAGAGGAGCAGAGGCAGGAGAACATCAAACTTAGGGCTGAAATCAACAACTTAGAAACAAAAAGAACTATACAAAGACTCAATGAAACCAAGAGTTGGTTCTTCGAGAAACTCAACAAAATAGACAGACCTTTAGCCAAATTAACTAAAAGAGAGAAGGAGAAAACACAAATTAACAAAATCAGAAAAGGGAGAAATAACAAGAGACATTGAGGAAATCCAGAGAATATCTGGATCCTACTTTAAAAATCTATACTCCACCAAATTTGAAAACTTAAGTGAAATGGACAATTTTCTTGATAGATTCCACCTACCGAAGCTAAATCAAGATCAGATAAACAGATTAAACAGCCCTATAACCCGTAAGGAAATAGAAACAGTCATTAAAAGTCTCCCAACCTAAAAAAGCCCAGGGCCAGATGGCTGTAGCATGGAATTCTACAGGACCTTCAAAGAGGAGCTAACACCAATACTTTTCAAACTCTTTCACAAAATAGAATCTGAAAGAACATTGCCAAACTAATTCTATGAGGCCACAATCACCCTGATTCCTAAACCACACAAAGACCCAACAAAGAAAGAGAACTTCAGACCAATCTCCCTCATGAACATAGATGCAAAAATACTTAATAAAATACTAGCAAACCAAATTCAAGAACACATCAAAAGTATCATAAACCATGATCAAGTAGGCTTCATCCCAGGAATGCAGGGATGGTTCAACATACGAAAGTCTATCAACATCATTCACCATATAAACAAGATGAAAGAAAAAAAACCACATGATAATCTCGCTAGGTGAGGAAAAACAATTTGACAAAATCCAACACCCCTTCATGCTAAAAGTTCTGGTGAGAACGGGCATACAAGGACCGTACCTAGAAATAATAAAGGCAATATACAGCAGGCCAGTGGCCAACATCAAATTAAACAGAGAGAAACTTGAAGCATTTCCTCTAAACTCAGGGAAAAGACAAGGATGTCCACTTTCACCATATCTCTTCAATATAGTACTTAAATTTCTTGCTAGAGCAATAAGACAACTAAAGGAGATCAAGGGGATAAATATTGGAAATGAAGAAGTCAAATTATCCCTATTTTCATATGATATGACAGTATACATAAGCGACCCCAAAAATTCCACCAGAGAATTCTTACAGCTGATAAACACCTTCAGCAAAGTGGCTGGATACAAAATTAATTCAGAAAAATCAGAAGCCCTTCTTTATACAACAAACAAATGGGCTGAGAAAGAAATAAGGGAAACAACTCCCTTCACAATAGGCACAAACAACATAAAATACCTGGAGGTAACTCTAACCAAGCAAGTAAAGGACCTGTACAACAAGAACTTCAAGCCCTTGAAGAAAGAAATGGAAGAGGCCTTTAGAAGATGGAAAGATCTCCCATGCTCATGGATAGGTAGGATCAACATAATAAAAATGGCCATCCTACCAAAAGCAATATATAGATTCAATGCAATTCCTATCAAAACACCAACACAATTTTTTATAGACTTGGAAAGAGCTATTCTCAATTTCATATGGAACAACAAAAAGCCCAGAATAGCAAAATTAATCCTGTACAATCAAAAAACATCTGGAGGTATCACCATCCCAGATATCAAGGTACACTACATAGCGATAGTTGTAAAAACAGCATGGTATTGGTACAGAAACAGACCAGTAGATCAATGGAATCAAATTGAAGATCCAGAAATAGACCCACACACTTATGGCCACCTAATTTTTGACAAAGAAGCCAAAAGGGCACAATGGAAGAAGGACAGCATCTTGAACAAATGGTGCTGGTCCAACTGTATGTCCACTGTAAAAGAATGAAATTAGACCCATACTTTTCACCTTGTAAAAAACTTAATTCCAAGTGGATCAAAGACCTTAACATAAGGCCGGTCACACTAAATCTACTAGATGATAAAGTGGGAGAAACCCTCGAACTAATTGGCACAGGCGACAACCTCCTGAACAGAACACCAACAGCTCAGGACTTGAGATCAACAATCAATAAATGGGACCTCATGAAACTGAAAAGCTTCTGTAAGGCAAAAGACACTGTCATTTGAACAAAACGGCAGCCTACAGACTGGGAGAAAATCTTCACCAACCCCACATCTGACAGAGGGCCAATATCCAAAATCTGCAAAGAACTCAAGAAATTAAATGCCAAGAAAACAAATAATCCAATCAAAAAATTGGGGACAGAGCTAAATAGAGAATTCACAAAGGAGAAATCCCTAATGGATGAGAGACACTTGAAGAAAGGCTCAACATCTTTAATCATCAGAGAAATGCAACTCAAGACGACTCTGAGATTCCATCTCACACCTGTCAGAATGGCTAAGATCAAAAGGTCAAATGACAGCACATGCTGGAGAGGGTGTGGAGAAAGGGGTACCCTACTCCATTGCTGGTGCGAGTGCAGGCTTGTGCAACCACTATGGAGGTCAGTCTGGCGATATCTTAGAAAACTTGGAATAGCTCTGCCTCAGGACCCAGCCATACCACTTCTGGGTATACACCCAAATGCCTCTTCACGGAATCATAAGGAAGTTTCCTCATCTATGTTTATAGCTGCCTTATTTGTAATAGCTAGAAACTGGAAACAACCCAGATGTCCCTCAACCAAAGAATGGGTTAAAAAACTGTGGTACATCTACACAATGGAATATTATTCAGCTATCAGAAACAATGAAATTATGCAATTTGCAGCCAAATGGATGGAGCTAGAAAAGCTCATCCTGAGTGAGCTAACCCAGACTCAGAAGGACAAATATGGCATCTATTCACTTATAGTACGATTTTAGCTATATAGTAGAAGGTATCAATACTACAACTAACACACCAAAGGGAAGTTGGACATAGACTTCTTATTTTTAATTTTTATTTTTTTTCTATTTTTTAGTCTTTTTTATCTATGTGTCTGCTTATTTGTTTGTTTTTTAGTTCTCTCTCCCGGGCAATGAGACACTTTTCACTGATGGTACTGCCTTGTAGACCCCCAATGAATGAGGAGGCTCTTGGCTCTCATACGACCTCTCAACTGAGATGAGGGACTGTTATATAAGGACACCCCACCCCAAAGAAATGGGATGGAAGGGTTAGGACGTAAAGAAAAAAAATGAAATGTGATGTTTCAGCCTTTTACTACTAATTGTCATAAAGTGTTTAGGATAATTAAGAAATGCAAACTAATAGTCATGCAAGCCGTTCATTCTGTTAGTTACTATGACAGCCTATTATAGTTACTTTCTAAGCTAATCAGAAATAAAGCTGCTAAGAGACAAGCAACATCTGCTTACCCTAACAGAAGAGGTAGATAGGGCCTCTTCAAAAACCTCAAGAGATCTGCAGAATATGGCATTCAAAGATGTTTTTATAACTTTAGTTTTTTTATATCAAGACATATCAACTCCTGACAGCACCCCCTATTCTACCCCAAGTAGACGATGAGCATCGAAGAATCTCCAGTGGGAGATGATTGAATTAGTCGCAAGCCTATCTCTTGGTAGGAAAAGCCCCTTGCTCCAACTGTAGACAGAATGCTGTCCAAAAAGAACAAAACCTGGAAGCAGGTAAGTCGACAGCCTAGCTCTGCCAAGACAGGGTAGGAAAGTCCTTCATAACCTCTGCTCTACAATCAATGTCTGTCAGAGAAACGGGACCAAAGACTGAAGATCGATGCTGTAATGTATGGAGAGAAAATGGGAACTGTCCAGGCAGCCACTGGTGTGTCATTCTTAGTTTTAGAAGCTGCAGGCCCTGTATTTCCTATAAAAGCAGATATATTTATACCTCTCAGCTCTCTGAGGTGGTTGAAGAACAGATAGCAAGAGTCTCTAATTAAAGTTTGAGTTGTTTAGGAGTCAAGAGAGTGTTATAGATCTAAGAAGATACTTTTAAAATTGTGTTGCAATTAGTATGAATGTTGAGTTAGAAGTTTAAACTCATGGAGATGGTTAGATAGTAGAATGTTAAAGTCAGGTACCAAATACATATAGACTGGACATTGGGAATGTACGCTAAGCCATATAACCCTCATAACTGTGGCCTAATTACCTCTGTTGTTTTGCATTGTATTTATTGTTATAAGAGAAAGAGCCATTTGCTGGACTGAAAGGGAAAATGTAGGGGGAAATAAGATATATCTTAAACTTAAAAAAAAAGGAAAGAGGATGGGAGTTGAGGGTCGGAGGGTGGGAGTGGAGAATGGAATAGGGAGAGGACTGCGATTGAGATGTAACTTGAAGAAATAAAAAATAAAGGAAAAAAAAGACCTAGTTATACCACTCCTTGGCATATACACAAAAGATGCTCCACCATGCCAGAAGGACACTGGCTCAACTATGTTCATAGTAGCTTGTTGGAGTATAAGTTTTGTCTATTTTATTAGGTTCTTCCACCTCTCTGCTTCCCTTCTAATCCTTAATCCTCCAACCCCCAACACTAGGTGGGAGAGAAAGAATGTTAGAGCAGAAAGGGATGTAGGTCTCTTTGACTACTTCCTGCTGATTGGGGTCATTGGGTTTTTTGGGGAAATAACAATCTCAGTCATCAAGATACCTAGCAGTCCAGCAAACCAGCAACAGCAAACACAGTTGGACAAACCAGCAACAGTGCAGGCGAGCAGCAGCCACTCTCTTCCTTTATCTGAGCTTCTCTGTCTCTGGACTCTGGCGTTTATACCCTCTCCAGAGTCCTCAAAATTAAACTACCTGGCAGCCAGCTAAACCACACCCTTGCTAGAGCACAAGACACTCATAGTTAACAGCTGTGGACAAACTGTAGCAACCCCATATCCCACACCTGGGATTAAAACAAAAACATATTCACATAACATAACTGGATTTTTTAAGAAACAAAAACTCTCACCACAGCAGCTTTATTCATAATAGCCAGAAACTGGAAACAACTTAGTTGTTTAACCTAGATGTCCAAGAATTGTTAAAGAAAATGTGGTACATTTACACAATGGAATATTACTCTGCTATTAAAAACAATGACATCATGAAATTTGCAGGCAAATGGATAGAACTGGAAAATATGATACTGAGTGAGGTAATTCAGATCCAGGAAGACATACATGGTATTTACTCACTTATAAGTAGATATTAGCCATAAAGTACAGGATAATCAAGCTACAACCAACAGACTGGAAGAAACTAAGTAACAAGGAGGGCCCAAGGGAAGAGCTTGAATCTCACTGAGAAGGGAAAAAAGTAATCATGGAGGTGGGGATGGAATAAGGGGAGAGAGTGGGAGAGATGGTGGGGGGAGGAACAGGAGGGATCAAGCACAGGTAGGATGGAGAAAGATAGAAAATTGGGACAGAGAACTGGAATTGATGGGGGAGGGGCGTCTGTGAGAGGACCTAGAAAAAAGACAATGGAAGCTTCCAGGAATCAATGAGATGACTCCTAGCAATAGGGCATATAAAACCTGAAATAGCCACCATTTGTAATCAGGTAAGACCTCCAAAGGAGGGATTGGGACACCAACCCAGCCACAAAACTTTAGACCTACAAATTGTCCTGCCTACAAGATGTACAGAGATAAGGTTGGAGCAGAAATTGAGGGAAGGGCCAACAAATGACTGACCCAACTTGAGATCCATGTCATGAGAGTGAGCTGACCCCTGACACAATTAATGATCTTATGATACAGTTACAGACTGGAGTCTAGTATAACTGTTTTCTGAGAGGCTTCATCCAGCCACTGATGGAAAGAGAGGCAGTGACCCACAGCCAAACATTAGATGGAGGTTGGGGAATCTGGTGGTAGAATGGGAGGATGGATTGAAGGAGCCAGAGAGGTCAAGGACACCAAAAGGAAGCTTAAAGAGTCAACTAACCATTTCTAAACCCACCAATGACTTCTCTGGATTCCTGGTGCTAGAGCATTTCTGATTTCTACTGATCACTGTCAGCATTTGATTTTACAGATGACTAACTGGCTGTCATCTGTGGATTTGAATGACTAGTAATAACCCATACTACAGTAAGGTGGGTTAAGAGTACTGAGCTAGGGTTATAGCTCATTTATCTTGTATAATGGCTAAACAGGGCATACGTCCTTCTTAGTTTCTTGTGGTTATCTCTGTGAGGAGTCAGGCTCTACCACTGGGTCCAAGTGCTTGATCATAGAATATTTGTGTCTTATATGAAGTATTTCAACTGGTTAAACAATCTCTTCTTGACTGTAATGTGTAAATGGAAAAGTTAATATATTCCTTCAGTTAATGCTCTCTCTATGCAAAGAGACAGATTCTGTAAAATGAGTAGTCTGTATTTGCATAGCAATGGTACAATCTCTCATTGTTCTTAATCCTGAACATATGCAAATGACAAAATATATGTAAATATTGACCATGAAGACACTCCTATATTAGATCTATATGGGAAATTTAATATGGCTCAATGTTTGTGCTGGCCCAAGCTTTCCTGCTTTTTGATTTTCATATTTCCTTTTGGCTTTTCATCTGACTGACAGTTGTCATGGACTATAGTGGAAACAAGAACAAGTACAAAGTTGGGGAAAACAATCAGATTGTGTGAGATGACAATCCATATGGTCCTATGAGCCATCTCTTCGGCTTCTAATCTGTCCTGTTCTCTGATGCAGTTTAGTTAATATCACTAAGACAGTGGCCTCTGACGAAAGTATCCTCAGCAGTCATCTATATGCTCTCTGGACTGTTTGGGTAAGGGTTTATTGATTGTCTTCAGAGTAGGTGAGTTCAGTCACATAACTGATCTCTTTAAAAAAATCTCATTCATTCTTTTAGATATAGTAAACTTCTTTCTAAAGGTCTTTATATTTTGATGAAGATTGTATACTGATGATACACGAAATGATGCTTTTGCTGGGTCACTTAGTGTCAACAGGAAGAGGCCCATGTTTGCTTTTAGTTTCTTCTGTCATCTTATGTCCCAAACACAAACACAGATATTGACAAGCAAGTAAGTGAGGAGCCTGAGACTTGTTCCTACTTCAGTTGCTTTGTCATCTAAGAGAAGTGTTCCAGAAAAATGCCAGGTATCTCTCACTTCTCTTGAAGACCTTATACTGCCTTCAGTACCAATTCACTCTATTAAGACGAATAATATATATAGAAAAGTACTTCAACCCAGGTAAATAGAATACATGAAACCCATGGACCTTTGAGCACTATTGATTTGCATAGTGACTAAAGTCTGAGAGAACTGGCTAATCTGACTCCACATTGGCAAAGACTACCTTACTTCAGGCCTGCATTCTGTTCCATTCATGACTTATGTCTATGACTTAAAAGAGTGTATGCCAGATTTAATAAAATTTTCTTGAATGAGTAAGTGCATCATGATGTGACAGAATTTTCATACCCAGGTAATATGGCAGGGAAGGAAAAATATTTTAGCTTAACTTTCAGAAAATTGGCACAATGGTTCCACCTGCCTTAGCCTTGAAGTTGCTGGGAGGTTCAACGTTTCTCTCTGAGGTTTTGATAATTGAATTCAATGATAAGAATTGATAGCAGATGGGTGGGAGAAAAGGCAATCAGATGTATTCATGTGCTCATGTGCACAGGAGCACATAAATACAGAACTAAAAGTAAGGCCACATTTTCCCTATGAAGTATTCTGATTTTTTATTTGTTTGTTTGTTTTCCAAGGCAGGGTTTCTCTGTGTAGCCCTGGCTGTCCTAGAGTCACTTTGTAGACCAGGCTGGCCTCAAACTTGCAGAGATCCATCTGCCTCTGCTTCTGAAGTGTTCTCTTTATAGGAGAAAGAGACATAGGGTCTGTGAGCAATTCCAGAGGAGGCATGGGTGAGTTCCTAGTGAGATGAATGGACCTGAAGAACACAAGGTAGTCTGGGGCAAAGGTTCTGTTTTCTAGATGTCTGCTGTTTAACTTTCAGTCTCCTCTATTGCAAGAGTTTACTCTCTCTTGGTTAGGGAATTATCAGTCAGAAAATGTGGAGCAATTGTATTTACAGGGATCAGGGACTTCTAGGAAAGCCCTGCCAGTAGTTACTACATTCAGTTTCCAATGCAGCCAATTCCAAGATAATGCTTTCTGAGCCCCAACAGAAAAAAACCTATAATTTTATGTCGAAGTACATAAGAAAACTGTAATATTTAATTTAAAATAACAGGATATGAAAGAGATCATCTCAAATCTTTTAATTAAATTTCCCTTTTAATTAAGCATTTTATTTTATATAATTGTAGATTAGTGTGCAGTGACAAGAAATACTATAGAGAGATGCCATCAACACTTTATCCAGTTTCTACCCATGCTAACCTCTTGCAAAAAATGAAGTACAGTATCACAACCAACATACTGGTACAAATGTAGGGACAATGGACATTTCCGTCATCACAAAGATCCCCTGGTTGCCTTTTAACAGCCACAGCTACCTGTTTCTTCCCTTTTGCCCTTTCCCAGTACCTGATCTGACTGATCTAGTCACCATTTCTGAAATGTTATCATTTAAATTATATAGGGAGAATATATTCATGCAAATAACAACCTTTTGGATTTAATGTTTTTTTCTTCAACCTTGAGTCCTGGAGATTTAGCAAGGTTGTGTTGTCAAATCAAAGTGAAGGGCCATCTTGCTGGTCATCTCCATTCACTGATTTCCCATAGAGAAATTAGAGACCTGAATAGGGAGAATGATCAGCTTAGCACAGTGACACTACCCTGTCAGGGGAATCAAAGTACCACTTGGCTTTAGCTTGGGCCTGGAAGATTAGTTCTTTTCCACACTGAGACTGTTGTGTGGGAATTGGACAATCTCTGCCTTTTTCTGTAGGGGGCACAAAACATCAACTTCCTGCTTGTGCTTGCTGATGTTACATCCTTCTGCTCAAGAGATGTGGTTGGCACAGGGTATGCAATGAGTGCAGTGAGCTTACTGCTGTCTTCTTCCTCAAGTATTGAGAATTATGGTGTCTGCTACCCTCTTTTTGCTTTTCAGAGTCATCCTTAGCTCATTGTGGTCTACCCAGTATTTTCAATTGCACAAGAGAGGACCTGGAAGGAATGTTGCTGTTCCATCTTGGGTAGCTCAGATGTCTGAGTTTTCGCTTTGAAGAGGTTCAGGTGTTTTCAATGCCCTTTGGGAGGTATGAAGTTGGAAATATGATACTAGTTTTCAATTGCCTTTGACCTGCAATTTGTGTTGCTATTTGGAAAAACTTAGTACTCAAGTCAAGTATCTACATTGTGCTTTTTTTTTTAAGATTTATTTATTTATTATGTATACAATGTTCTGCCTGGATGTATGCCTGCAGGCCAGAAGAGGGCACCAGACCTCATTTTAGATGGCTGTGAGCCACCGTGTGGTTGCTGGGAATTGGACTCAGGACCTCTTGAAAAGCAGACAGTGCTCTTAACCTCTGAACCATCTCTCCAGCCCCCTGAAATCAGACTTTTAACCTGATAAATTTTTAAGGATGAATTCATACATCAGTTTATGGCAGAAAGTTGTGTATGTAATTCCTTCTGTAATTGTCTTAAAATTTACAAGTGCTACTTTACATATTTATTTTTCAAGACATCATCTCATACAGTTTGGCAGATGGAAAGAGTAAATCATCGTGGCATGCTGGAAGACTTAAAAGAGAATACATGATTGTTGAGCAATTTTTTGATAATATTAAGTGGAAGGAGCTATGATATATTATGATGTTCTAAAATAATCAATCTAAGTGTTTTTGATATTCAGACTGCACATTATTTTGCCTCCAGTGTTTAGTGTTTGTTCACTGACTTTCTGAGAGTGGCTTTTTATCTTCACTAAATTATGGTAATTTCTCTATTTTTTAAGTAATTTTTGGTGTATTTTCCAGCTATAGAGAGAAAGTAAAGGGAATACAATAACACTAAGACTTGAATTAGATTTGGCCAAAAATTTTAGCTTAAATTGTAGATCAAATGACTTCTATCAAGACTTCGTTTTTTTGCATATTCTTGCTCCGCTCAAAATGTCCAAAATTACTACACACCAAGTAAGCTACTTGAATAAGCTAAAGGGACTGTGGGAGAAATCAGAATGTTCCATGATTTTGATGTATTTTGGATAGTTGCAGCTCTGACATGCTCAGGATCTAAGTACTTATTTATTATCAATTAGAAAGTTAATAACAAATTAAAGTATAATATGATCTCGTTTGTTGGATAGAGGAACACTGTGGGACACTCAGTTTTCTCTCCTGACAAACTCTTTGGGGCTGGTGTCTGTAAGGTGCTGTGTGTGCCCTGTGAGCATCTTTCCAGATGACATTTCATTCACTGCTCTGATCATTGTTGGTCTTGGTGAGCCCAGCTCCCTCTGAACCGACTCCATCTTACCCACTCTTCCTGCGTCGCTTTTAATCTTCCACCCTTCACTTCTTGATCGCCCTAAGGTTTTCAGACCCAGACTGTAGATGTTCTTCTGCTGTGTTAACACAAGATCCTTGCTTTGCTTAGCAGCAAATTGGAGAAGTACTTTCCTGCTTCATTTGATCCTTTATACAAATCTATAAGGGAAATTGTAGCATATCTTTTATTCTTCTGGGATAAAGTAAACGCTTTAATACATGTTGCTATAGTCTTCACATGACAACTGCCATATATCACTGTACCCTAAATTACTTGTACATGTCTTCACTTTTGTCTAGTTTCATTTTTGTTTCCATCATATTGATAACTTGTTACGCACTGGTTGGCTCCAGTGAGGTCAAATCCTCTCTGTGTATGCTCTCACAATCCTGCAAATTTCCCAGTCAGAGCTGTAATTGCTCCCGGTCCCCCAGGACAACTCCTCTTGAGACTTTCTTCGGCGTCACCCGACTCATTGCTTGCTACTTCACAAGGGAAGATTCTCACACGCTAGCTAGCTGAGGTCACCCTGATGATAATGTGCTCCAATATTCTTTCATAACACTTGACTTTTAAAATTACATACTCTTAAAATGACTTCCTGCTGATTTGGGACGTAGTAAACCTGTTTGGGGCCCAAATAAGAATGGAAAAATGATTAAAAATGTTAATAGAATCGTTTGATGTTCAGTCCCTTTGTGCTCAGCTATTTAGATGTCCTACGAA
>CAJQZJ010033828.1:3353494-3380672 GCA_907164525.1 Lophiomys imhausi | reverse complement strand
GGGAGTAGGGAGGGGATTGTGATTGAGATGTAACTTGAAGAAATAAAAAATAAATTATTAAAAAAAAATAAATAAAATTACATACTAATCTATTCTGTTCATTCAATCAATATCTCTTGATTACCTCTCATGTGCCAGATAATATTGCAGGACTACCGATATACAGATGGTCAAACAGATAAATACACTACCATTGCACAAAGGCAACAAACAGTATAAAAAAAAAAAAACAAGACAAGGGCAGCAATAATAAAGTATTAATTAGTAATAGAAAATGTAGTAGTCAGGATAGGTTAAATTATATTATGGTGACATGTACGTGTATAATTTCAGTGCCGTATCTTTAGTTTTTCTTTTATGCAAAAAAGTCTGGCTAAGACTTTGAGGAAACTTTCCTATTTGTAGTACATCTAAAGTGTGGGGTGGTTTAATCTTTAGCCCCTCCATCTAGAAATAAAGTGAGATTGACTACTGAGACACTGCAGAGGAGGTCAGCTGAAAGTCCTGTATTGGTTTTTAAGTGCCTGGGCATAGGAATGGTTCATGTCCTTTACGCTGACAATCAATTGGCTAGAGCTAGCCACATGACTCTATTTACATGAAAGGAGGACAATCAGTACCGTATGCGCTAAAGGAGGACTTATCCACATAAAATTAAGTTCCCAAAGTTTCTATAGAGAAAGACAACCGTAAACAGGACGACAAGGCTTTGCTGTACTTGGTAGTATTACAATTTGACCCCCATTTTTTGAAAGAAGTGGTATGAAACATGGTAGCTAGTATGTCAGAGATCAAGGTCAGCTAGTATCAGGAAAGGTCTTGAGCAAAACAGATTAGCAATGCATAAGGCTTTGAGGGAGAGATAAGCGAGGGAGTGAGTGAGGGAAATGAGAGAGAGAGAGAGAGAGAGAGAGAGAGAGAGAGACTAGTAGATTGGTAATCGACATAGAAATTGGTATAGAAGTGCCAGCCCACTGTGGGCAGCGCCATCCTAGTAGGTGCACCTAGGCCATATAAGAAAGCTGACTGAGCAAGCCAGAGTGAGCAAACTAGTAGGAAGCATCCTTCCATGTTCTCTGTTTCAAACTCTTCCCTTGAGTTCCTGACAATAGACTGTAACCTGTAAAATGAAGTAAATTCTTTCCTGCCTTAAGTTTCTTTGGTCTTGGTATTTGTCAGAGCAACAAAAAGTTGGCTAGAATGTTTGCTGACAATTAAGCTGAAAAAACAAAGCTGAATTTTTGGAACACATCTGAAGAAAAACTCAGTAACTCCCCTCCTCCCCCACATTCCTTACAACCCTTACAGATCAACCAGTTCAGTTACCATCCCAGTCATATATTTTTAAAAACATATCCTCACTGTAGAAAATGCTTGTGGCATAAATAAATGAAAGAATAATTTGCTAAACAAAGGTGAACACCATCCATCTTTGTTGAAACGGAAATTAGTACTGTCTTCTGATAACAGGGAGAACAAATATACAATTTTAATATGCATCCATTTTATTTTAGTTAATATTTTATATTTTATTCTATTTATTATAATCATGCTTAAGGTCATAGACTTTATAGATACATAGTCCTCGGTTTCTACCTACATATTACTAGCTTGACAGTGGGCAAATTTTCATAAGTGTGCTGAGCCCCTGATTTCTTCATGAATTTGTTGTATTAACAGTCAAATCACAAGAGATGTCTGAGTATGAAATGAGTTTTTATCACAAAACTTGGCACATGGGAACATGCTATGAAAATTCTTCCCTCTCTATGTGTTTGTATATGTGTTCGTATATACATAAACACATCTTTATGTATATAAAAAGCATACCAAATGCAAGGCATCATTGACATATTGAGTTTAAATGTCAGAATCATTTTTTTTACTAGAAAAAACAACTTTATTTTATTCTTAAATCAAATGCGAACGGAAAATTGGGAGATTTAGAGGAGAAATCTGAGATCTGACCTTCATATTTGCATTTTATTTTCTACAAGGTTCATTCTTTCCACATCTCTACCTTCTCATCAGCAGCATGGTGATTTTCATGCCTACACTTATTCTGTATATCTGACAGGTTAACAGGGAAGAAAGAAGCAATGGGTATATATCAGTGCTACTGATATTAATTTCAAATCTAAAAATATTTAAGTTTTTTTTTTATCTTCACAACCTGTTTTACTTTGGGGAGATATATGATAAAAGAGGATATTCTTCTGTCAGCAAATCTTCAGATAACAGGGAAAGCAGGGAGACAACTTTTATTCAAAAATGCAGTATCCAATAATCTGTTAAAGTGACTCAAGCAAAAACATAATAAAAACTGAAGACACGACTTTAATAGAAGCAATGGCATGGAACCCACAACATCTTTCCTAGGTTTTAGTCAATGACACGTCAGACTCATTATGTTTGATTCACTGGGTTTCAGTGTCTGAAGCTAAGGACTGCTGTTTCTGCAACCAATCATGAAAGAACAAATGATGCTACAAATGGACAGCTCAGCATCTTCACTGCTCCGAACGAAGTTTAGGTCACTGAGAGAACATTAGTGTTGAGAAGCTGAAGATCTTGTTCTGGCTTCAAACCTCATTTGTTTGTATCTGATGTGCTCCACACATACTAGATACTTGATAATACACATTGATAAGCATCCCTTACTACTTTTTAGATATTTGATCTGGGTCACGGTTTATCATATGGGAAGGGTACAACGTGGAAACAAAAGTAGACCTACCACAGAAATGCCAGCTGCTTACTTTGAAAAAACATCAAAAGTTTTCAAATGTCAAACTAAAGGCAGTTGTGTGAGATGGATAGATTGACAAATATGTGCTAAAGTAAATACTGTAAAATATTAAATGTGGTATATAGGTGCTAGGAATATATGTGGTTATTGTATTATTTTTATAAATATTTGAATTTTCCTTATAATAAAAACATTTATGAAAGTAGAAATAGACTATAAGAAGGAAAATTTAGGTGAGTTCTGTAGCTTTAAGAACTGTAGTACAAACAAGACAGTGACAGGGAACACTTAAGGTTCTTCTAATAAATAGTTATAACAGTGTTTGTGAGATGCTGGGGATATGAAATTTGAGGAATTATTTATCTAAGGACCCAAAATTCTGTGAGATAGGTCATATTGACTATAGTTAATAATATTGTATTATATGTTTGCAATTCAATAAATGCTTTTAGGTAAAATATTTTAATTATAAAAATCAATCAAGGAATCAATAAGGATGGTGGGTGAAGTTTTTTGGAGCTGATGATGTTCTTGGTATTGATTACATTGATGGTTCATGGGCTTTTTTTTTTTTTTTTTTTTGGTTTTTCGAGACAGGGTTTCTCTGTGTAGCCCTGGCTGTCCTGGACTCACTTTGTAGACCAGGCTGGCCTCGAACTCGCAAAGATCCACCTGCCTCTGCCTCCCAAGTGCTGGGATTAAAGGCGTGCGCCACCACTGCCCGGCCATGGGCTTTTTTTTTATCTACAAACATCAAATTACATGTGTACAGCTTTTTGAGTATCAGCTATGATTCAATAAAAGAGTTTTCAAAAATATGAACACTACAAAAATAGAACAAAATCCATTCCAACCAAACAATGAAGGTTGAAGCTCATTGTCAGTACTTTTCTTTTCCTCTTTCGCTCACACTGCTGTGGTATTAACCCCCGCATGTTACTAACTGAATCCCGACCACTGTTTTTGTCTCATATCTGAGACAATTTGACTTAGCCCTTGTGAAGTCTAGGATAACAGAAGCTTCTTCATTTGCAATGTTACTATGATGATGCATCTTGATTCGCAACCTGAATGGATCTAGAATCAGCTAAGAAATAAACAATGGGCACACTGGAAGGGATTTTTCTAGGTCACTTTTTTTTTTTTTTTTTGAAGTGGGAGACTCATTCAAAATGTAAGTGACCACTTCTGGTGCAGCTATATAAAGGTCCACAGTGAGGAGGGAGCTCTGCTTTTTCCTTATTGCCTTCCTAATCAGCTGGTTCACATATACTGTTTGTGAGTTCATTTACCCTGTCGCTGCTGCTGCAGCAGCCCTTCACTGATAGCTGGGATTCTTCTTCAGGATTTCTGTGTCATCTGTAGGCCAGTGGCTCTCTTGGCACCTATCCTCTTGTGCTGAGTAGTTGCCTGTGTCTCTCAGCCTCTCCAGTATGCAGTCAACCATTGTTGGACTACTGAAATTGTATTGTGAAAACCAATGTAGTAAAGCCCCTTTTAGTATATGTAGAGGGAATTTTAATCTAGCAACATGGTTGCTCTGGCAAGGGATCACATCCAAAGACCTTCTAGGTCTATGTGATCAGGTTGGAATACAGACATGCATTTAGTACACACCTTTAATCCCTCTGATTGGAATACAGTCATACTTTTAGTATACACCATTAATCCCAAACAGTGACATCTAATTGAGGTACAGACAAAGTGGTGAATCAGAGAAAGATTTGACAGAATGAGTTAGAGGTAGGATATGCCCAACTCTCAGGAAAACATACAGGAAAGAGAGACTACTTAGGAGCAATGCAGAGTAGAGAGGAGGAGTAGAGTACAGCTCAGGAATACAGTAGAATTCCTGCAGTCAGTGAAGTACAGTTCAGTGCAGTTCCATTGAGTGCGATGTAGGCAATTTGGTACAGTTCACTTTGTGGAGTTCAGAGTCAGTTTTTGCAAGCAGAGCAGTTCAGTCAGAAGCAGAGAGAAGTCAGGTTGCATCAGTCATCTCGGAGGGAAGTTTGAGCCAGAGTTGAACCAGCCAGTCAGAGTTCAGAACGAGCTAGAAAGTGTGAGTTTATTCAGCAGTAAATCTCAGAGGCTGAATCATTCTAGGCCTAGGTTGTGCAGACCTCAGAGGCTGGAAGCTGAAGCCTTCAAGGGCCGAATCTGCAGAAGATTAGACTGTATGGAGGCTAGAAGCTTCCAGGCCTACGCCTAGGGTTAGCTAGACAGAGGTGGGAACACTCTGGGCCCAGCCCAAGCTGTGTGCGTCTCTCATTCTCATCCCCTCAACATATTCCTCCTGTTGGTCCTGTTCCTTTAGGGAACTTTGACAGATATAGTCACAGATATCTGTATTCCTGAGAAAACCCCAAACCAAGCTACACAGCTGCAAAGGACAATGTATTCTGGAGGTCTCATTTCAGACACCAAATGCCAGTTTAAGGGATTCTCACTTTGGCTTCAGTCAGAGAATAGACTCTCTTTTAGTCATTTTCATGACTATAAAGGGAGAGACGGTGGGCACTAGAGTAGATAGATCTCTGCCAGGGAGTTTTAGGTGGGGATGTGGACCTGCTTGTTTATTACCAGAAGTTTATTTAGATTGTCATTAAAAGTGTTGGTTCTATAGACTGGAGTCATGGCTCTGCCTACACTTTGTTATGTGATCTATTTGTTATTCTTTTTTTTAATTTTTATTTTTTGGTTTGGTAATGTTTTATTTACTTGCAAGTTTTAAAAAAGTTATTTATTTGTTTATTTTACATTCCAATCACTCTCCCTCCCTCCCCTCCTCCTATCTCCACCCTCTCACCCACTTCCCTCCTACTACCCAGTACTAACCCACTATGGCACATCAGATAGCATCAGGACTAAGTGCCTCCTCTTCCACAGAGGCAAGAAAATGGAAAATGAGCTTCAGAGGGAAGCAGTAGTGTCTAAGTCCAAGTTAGATCCCTTTCCACTTGTTAGGGGATCCACTTAAGGACCAAGCAGCTTTCATATGCTTCTTGTTATTCTTGTGTGCCTCAATTTCTACATCTAGTATATAAAGATAATATTCATTTTCTATATACTTAATTTCTTCTAATTTATTTATTTATAGTTTTATTTCTGTCTGTCTGTCTGTCTGTCTGTCTGTCTGTTTGTTTGTTTTAGACAAGGTCTCAATATTTAGCACTGGCCAGTCTCGAACTCCCTACATAGACCAGACTGACCTTGAGTTCACAGAGACTGCCTGCTTCTGCCTTCTGAGTGATGGGATTAAAGGTATATTCTACCATGCTCAGGTTTGTTGAGCTTAATGAATCATTTTTTTTCTTTCTTTCTTTTTTTGAAATTGAAATTTATATTTTTCTTTTCATATTTTAATAGATCTATTCAATTTAAAGCTCAAGTGTTCCATAGAATATGAAATTTAGTTACAGTTCACAAATGCTAATATGACATATCTTTACTAAATGATCAGTTTAATGTACCTTCACGTATGTATATATTTTAGGAAGTTTCTACTCTATTAGGTTTCCAAAGTACACCTCAAATGACCCTAAATTTTAGCTATTTCTCCCCGAATTCTCTCATAATCCCACTCCCGTTCCTCCTCTTTCCCCACTTAATTCTCCTGTTTCAGCTCCCCCATCCTTCCCTAACTATGCATTCTATTTTCCTTTCCTAACAAGATCTATCTGTTCCCTCTAAACCTTTACTCAATGCCTACCCTCTATTGTTCTATGGATTGTAGCTTGGTTATCATTGCTTCACAGCTAACATCTACTAATAAGTGAATAGATACCATATTTGTCTTTTTGAGTCTGGGATACCTCACTCAGGATGATATATATATATTTAGTTCAATCCATTTACCTGCAAAGTTCCTGATGTCATTTTAAATAAAATAGTTGAATAATATTCCATTTTATAAATGTATAACATTTTCTTTATCTATTTCTTTGTTGGATCTTTCTTTGGTGGTTTGGTTATCAGGGTATCTGGGATCTAATAAAATGAATTAGGCAATGTTCCTTCTGCTTCCATTTTGTGGGATAATTTGAAGAGTATCGACATTAACTCTACTTTAAAGGTTTGGTAGAATTCTGTGCTACAACCTTATGGTCCAAGGTTTCTTTTGGTTGGGAGACTTTTAACAAATGCCTCTATTTAACTAGGGGTTATAGATAATGTTCAAGTTGCTTATCTGATGTGGGTTTAACTTTGGTAAGCAATATATTGAGAAAATTCTCCATTTCTTTTAGATTTTTCAATTTGGTGGAGTACAGGTTTTTAAAGTATGTCCCTACGATTTTCTGAATTTCCTCAGTGTCTGTTGTTATGTCCTCCTTTTCATTTCTTTTTTTTTTGTTTTGTTTTGTTTTTCTAGACAGGGTTTCTCTGTGTATACTTGGCTGTCCTGGACTCACTTTGTAGACCAGGCTGTCCTCGAACTCACAAAGATCCGCCTGCCTCTGCCTCCCAAGTGCTGGGATTAAAGGCGTGCGCCACCACCGCCCGGCCTCCTTTTCATTTCTAATTTTGTTAACTTGTACATTCTCTCTGCCTTTTAGTTAATTTGGATAAAAGTTTGTCAATCTTATTGATTTTCTCCAAGAACCAACTCTTATACTCTTAAAAGGGAGTCTCATTCTGTAACACAGGCTGCCTTGACTTTATGAGGATCCTCCTGCATGTCTCTTAACTTTTAGGATTGCTGCCTTATCCACCATGTTTGGCATGAAAACAAAACAAAATACAACAAAAATAAACATCTCTTTAACTATCAGTAATACTGTGATTCTTGCTGTCCGTGGTGTCTGACACTAACATGGCCATACTAACTTTGTTTTGGTTTGTGCCTACATGGTAAATTTTATTCCATTTTATTTCAGATTGTTTTCTTACAAGTAGTAAGAAATTATCTTCCTCCCATATATTTTCTTTAGCATAACCAGTTTTGTATATTTTAGAAAAAGTATTTAGCACATTGTCAAGTTACATATGTATAAAATTTTATTTTCCTTTCCAATTTTATTTCTTTCTCTCCTATATTATTTAATTTTAAATTTGCATGGTATTTCACCTCTACTGGTTTTTGAGTCTCTCTCTCTCTCTCTCTCTCTCTCTCTCTGTCGCTCTCTCTCTCTCTGTCTCTGTTTTGTGGGGTGTGTGTGTGTGTGTGTGTGTGTGTGTGTGTGTGTGTGTGTGAACAGGCTCCATGGAGCCTGTGTGGAGGTTACTTACAGGAGATATCTCTCTCCTTCCACCACCTTGGTCAGTGGATTGAACCTAGGTTGTTTTGCTTAATCACAGGTGCCTTTATTCACTGAGCTATCTCAGAAGTCCTTTCTTTTTAAAATTATTATTCCAGGTAGAAGTCTGAAAACTTTTATTTTTCTGGAAAAGACTGTATAGTAAACATTTTTGGCTTTGAATCAATAATGGACATATGGATACTACTTCGTCCTGCATTTCGCATATGAAACTACAATAGAAAATAAACAGATATTCTTGGCTACATGCCACTAAAACTTTATGAAGAAAACCAAATTGCTAGCCAGCTTTGGTCCATGGACTGTTATTTCCAGATCCTTGTTTTACAGATCTGTACTTAACTAACAGCAGCTCTCTGCATTAGATGGAATCCTTCCCCAAAGACAAAACCTTCTCACACTTTCAATGCAATCACCCTGTTCCTCTGCTGGGCTACATATTATGTAGTTTTGTTTATTTATGACTATGTTAAAAATTCCAAGGAATTATTAATGTTACTGATTTAAATAGCAATATTCTTTATATATCTAACAATGTTGGTATTTTTCTAGTGTTCTTTATAGTTTTTCATGTTATTATACTTCTGTCTGGGTTTATCATATTGTACTTTGTAGGGTTTTTAAAAATATATTTATCACAGTGACAGTCTAATAAAAGTGGTATCTTTTACTTTTTATGTCTGCAAAAGTCTCCATTTTATCTCTACTTTTGAAGGATATTTTTCCTTGAGAGATGATTCTAAACTGAAAAGACCTTTCATTCCCCCTTGCCTTAATGCTATCATTGCACTGCTCCTGCCTGAACAGTTTCTATTAAAGAATTAACTTAGTAGCTATTTTTTTTAATCAGATGACAATTTTTTTACTTAAAAATTTGCCTCTGACTATACGTAATCATATTATGATGCGTGAATATGTAGTTTTCCTCATGTTTGTCTCACTTGGAGTTCCTAACACATGCAAGATCTGTGGATTTGATATTTTTCATCAGTTTTGGAAAATTTCAGCTGGCATTTCTACAACGATTACTTCAGCTCCATATCTTAGTCTTCTTCTGTGCAGACCATTACATGTAACTAGTCACTTTGCTGCATGCTCTGTGTCTCTTTCTCGTTTTACTATTTTCATTTGTCAATGAGGAAATTTGCATAATCATATTGACGTGAGTTTGAGCTCAGTGAATTCATTCCGACTTTCTCAAATTTGTGTAAATATGTATTTTAACATGCATGTTTCTCAGACTTATAATACATATTTTGTTTCCTTTCTAAAAATATAGGTTCCAGTTTTGTGTTGAAAATGTCCACTTTTGCCGGGAGGTGGTGGCGCACGCCTTTAATCCCAGCACTCGGGAGGCAGAGGCAGGCGGATCTCTGTGAGTTCGAGGCCAGCCTGGTCTACAAAGTTAGTCCAGGACAGCCAGGCTGTTACACAGAGAAACCCTGTCTCAAAAAACCAAAAAAAAAAAAAAAAAAAAGAAAAAAAGAAAATGTCCACTTTTGTCAGTAGCTCATCATCCTTCTGATTTTTTGAACTTTATTATCAATGTTGTAATGTTGTCAGTGGGCCTAATGGTAGGCAATTGGGTTATAAGGGTACAAAACTCACAGAAAGATTAATGTTGTTCTGAGACTTTGTAGGGGTTAGATAAATTAGATTTAGAAAATATATAGGAGTTTCTGATACTGTCTCTTAATTCCGGGCCTGAAGAGCATTATCAGCATGACGTCAGGAAAAACAGGAAAGATTTAATAGACTGAAAAACAAGGTTGAAGTCAGGAAAAACAGGAAAGACTTAATAGACTGAAAAACAAGGTTGAAGTCAGGAAAAACAGGAAAGACTCAGTAGACTTGAAGAAACAAAGTATCTGGCCTGACATTGTTTTCAGCTGCTAAGTGGGCGGAGCCCAAATTAAGCTGAAACAGAGTTCCTCCTATTTAAGGACAGTGCATGGAGCCCAGAAGGAGAAGAGGCCCCTGATGCTAGAGAGCTCCAAGAGTCCTGCTAAAAAAAGGGCTGGCCATTGATGGCCAGCTCTCTCCCTGAAGCAGAAAGAAGCCGGTGAGCAAAGAAAGCCTGAGCAAGACACCAAAAGGCCAAGGACTAAACCCTGTAGCTCAGCTTTTGCCTAGAGGGGTTTGATCTGTCCGAACAGTGGCCTAAAGGAAACTGTGCCTGGCTTTAAGGACTGAGACAGAGCAGCTGAGTTCCTGATTCAAAAGAAGTAAGTTGGCCTGCAGATGGCTGGGGTCTCCCACAGAGAAGAAAGCATGAAGCCTTATTTAAGGTGAGACTGCAATAACCAACTTACCCTGACGAACCTGCATCTGAGAGATCCAGAAAAAGGACTGCTAAGTGCGTTAAAGAATCTACAACAAAGACTGTGTTCCTGAAGACTGAAGACCTGCCCCAGAGACTGTATCATTCTAAAAGGTTAGAAAAATAATTATCAATAGGTTTAGTGGATAGATTAAAGGGGTTGTAGGAATTTATAGGATTAATAGTTAAGAAATTGTTGGTGTTTGTTATAAGTGAATTTAGTAATAAATAAATAAATGTTAAATAATAATTTAAAAGTTCGGTTACAGACTTAGTCATCAAAACAAAAATTGTTGTTTCTGTTATTGTCTCTTGCTTGTTGTTTTTTTCCCCCCAATCTCATTCCTTCATGCTATAATACAGCAAGAAAATGGTTTAGGGAACCAGTATCATTTTGGGACTTTCCAAACTTCAGAATGATAAACCCAATGAGCTTCTTTTCTTTTTCAAAATAATTCCCCATTTAGTTGCTTCAATGTCATCTAGTTGTTTGTGGTCACTTTCTATCTTGTGTACCCAGTTTCCATGAAACACTTGTGCATGTGTTTGTATGTTGAAGAGAGGAGCTCATAAAAATATGCTCTATAAATCAACAGATAAACAAGTAATAGTGCATTTTGAGTTTTGAATTGAATACCATATGTCCCTAGTCTATTTCAGAAGAGTTTTCTACATGAAACACACACACACACACACACACACACACACACACACACACACACAACAGTATAATGCTTTGAAAACAGCATTGGAGTCAAATTTCTAGGATGCTTTTCCAACTAGTTGTGACCACTATTTCTGGATCGTTCTTGATGTTCTACTGCTTAGCTGACTCAATTTTGTTTTGTGCCTCCCCCAAACCCCATGTGTGTTTTGCCTGCATGTATGTCTTTGCACCACATGATGTGGACAGTGCCCATGGAGGCCAGAGGAGAAAGGAGGATCTTCAACTATTGTAACTTTTACTTTTATATCGTTATTTTTTTCAGCCATAAAGAAGACATTTATTTACAAAGGGACATTTAAACAAGATGGCAGAACATGGTGCTGTTTCATATCATCTGGGGTATGTGTGCCTCAAAAGACTAAAATTTTTTCTTCATTCTGCACATATGTACTTTCATTACAAAAAACTTACAAATAAAAAATTTTCAGGTAACAGAAAAATTCAAAAATATAGAACTTATGAGTTAATGAGACTAAATTTTATATAGGAATATTTTTTCATGTATTTTTTTAATGACAAGAGACATAGTTTTATTTGTTTTTTTGATACAGTATTTATAGAAAGAGTAACATTTTATTCAAATCTTTTTGCATATTCCTTAATATCCTTTCTCTCTCTTTTTTTTTTAAATTTCTTCAAGTTACATCTCAATCGCAATACCCTCTCTACTCCCCTCTCTGGTCCCACTCTCCCATCCTCTTCCCCCTCAACCCCTTTGAGATCTCAAAATATATACACTTAGAGGATTGTTTAGTTCCAAAATATCAAAATAATTTCTTTTTTAATCTCTGAAAGATAATACTTTTTATATTGTCAAAAATCTGAATTTGCTCCAGGAAAAATATTACCTGCCGCCCAAAAAAGTAGTGTCCCAGAGTTAGGATTAGGGCAGGGCTCTGTTCTTATCTTACCAGGAGATTAAAAGCATCCATCTAAGGAATCCAGGGACAACTGGACAACAGAAACCACAGAAGAAAACAGATCAGACACCAAAGAAGATAAGTAGCCCAAATGATCCAGCATTCCAGACTTCCTCATAGCTGTTTCCTCAAAAATATACAACCACAACAACTAAAAATCGTTAAGATTGTTCAGCCCCACAGACTGTTCCAGCTAGAACTTCAGTAAAGCCCTGAAGTTCAGCTTCTATCTATAAACTTCTTAGGATGTTTAAATAGCTGAGCACAAAATGACTGAATATCAAATGATTCTATTAACATGCTTAACCTTTTTTTCCACTCTTATTTGGGCCCCAAATAGGTTTACTATGTCCCAAATCAGCAGGAAGTAATTTTAAGAGAGTGACATCCCACCTCCAGAAGGCGGGGTGGGTGATTTTATATTGTTTTAACTTTCATTTTTCAGTTAATCTTTCCAGCAATGATCTTTATCATTTATTTATTTCTATTTCACAATATAGGAATGAAAGATTTTTGGAGACAAAATGATTTGACTAAATTTATATATTGAATTGAGATGTAGACATCAAAATTGGATAAATTTACATTAAGAACACAAAAGAAATGTATACTTCATAATTCATTTTAGTCTTCCATAATTATTGATTAGGTCAAATTTCTTTATAGATTGTTCAAATCTAGGCCCTCACTATGTACCCTACATCATTTTTTTTCAGTCACAAGCAAGACAGGTTAAATTCTCCAAATATGGCAGTTTTTCAAGCCATTCCTTATAGCTCAGATCCTGGCTTCACATATTTTTATATGCATATTTAGTATTGTGTCTTCCTGTTGAAATTATCATCTTTAGTGATATTCTTGCCTTGAGGTCTATTATGTTCAATACTATATTTGATTATGTATCTATATAATTTATAATATACAATTGCTCTCTTGAGAATATTAGCAAGGCATAGATATTTCCAAGGCAGAACAAATTGTTTAATAATTTATAAATGAATCATTTACAAGAATTATGAGTTCTAACTAAAATTTTATTCATTTCTAGCATACCATGAGCAGACTTTCAACCCTATCCAGTTGGGAATAGAAATTCACTATGAAAAGCCAAACTATAATTGGAAAATTAACTTGCTCATTCTTTTTTTTTCTTTTCTTCTCTCATTCTTCTTTTTTTTATAAATACTTTATTTTTTTTTCTTCAAGTTACATCTCAGTCACAAACCCTTCCCTATTCCCCCTTCCTATCCCGCCCTTCCACCCTCTTCCCCCCCCAGCAGTTTCCTCTTTCAGTCCAACAGATGGTTCCTTCTCTTATAACAGTATACAAAACAACAGATAAAAATATGCCACATTTATGAGAATTAAATGGCCCAGTATACATTCCCAATGTTCAGTTTATACATATTTGGCCCCTGACTTTAACATTCTACTATCTAACCATCTCCATGAGTTTAAAGGTCTATATCTGACTCAACATTCATACTAACTTGCAACACAATTTTAAGAGTATCTTCTTAGATATATAACACCCTCTTGATTCCTAAACAACTCAAAATTTAACTATGAGACTCTAGCTGTCTATTCTTCAACCACCTCAGAGACCTGAGAGGGATAAATATATCTGCTATATAGGAAGTGCAGGGCCTGCAGCTTCCAAAACTAAGAAATGACGTACCAGTGACTGCCTGGACAGTTCCCATTTTCTCTCCATACATTCCTGCATCAGTCTTCAGCCTTTGGGTCCTGTTTCTCTGACAGACATTTGTTGTAGAGCAGGGATTATGAAGGACTTACCTACCCTGTCTTGGCAGAGTTAGGCTGTCGACTTCCCTGCTACCAAGTTTTGTCCTTTTTGGACAGCAGTCTGTCTGCAGTTGGAGCAAGGGGTTTTTTTCATGCCAAGAGATAGGCTTGCCACTAATTCAACCATCTCACACTGGAGATTCTTCGATGCTTATCTTCTACTTGGAGTAGAATAGGGAGTGCTGTCAGGAGCTGATATGTCTCGATATCAAAAAAAAGAAAATCTTAATTTAAGATAACATCTTTGAATGCTGTATTCTGCAGATCTCTTGGGGTTTTTGAAGATGTCCTATCCATCTCTTGTATTTAGATAAGCAAATGTTGCTTGTCTCTTAACAACTTGATTACTGAGTAGTTTAGAGAATATCTGTGATAGACTGTCATAGTAGCTAACAAAGTGACATGTTTGCATGACTAGGAGTTTGTTTTACTTAACTATCCTAGACAGTTTTAGACGGTTGGTATCAAGAGGCCAGAGCTTCACATTTTATTTTTAAGTATCTCTAGGTATGATACCATTAGGAAGCGTTACCTTTAATTTTGTATCAATATACAAAGATCTATTCAATTGTGGTTAAATATACTCTTAATTATGTATCAATATACAAAGATCAATGCCTACGTAGCCCAATACAATCTTAATATTACGTCCATATACAAGGGTCAATACCATTGTGGCCAACTATAATCTTAATTTTGTATCAATATACAAAGATCAATACCGATGTAATCCAATACAATCTTATTTTTGCACAATAAACAATGGTCAATACCACTTTAGCCAAATATACTACTAATTTTGTATCAATATACAAAGGTATAAGGGCATATTCAATAATCTGCCCCTTCTTCTTGGACCTTCCTGTGCTATGTCTATGTCTCATTTTTCTCAAGCCTATGCACTCCTACACAGGAGAGGAAGAAGGATACAGAAAAGGAAAAGTAGAAAGTCCCTGGGGCTAACCTCCAAAACCCATTAAACAGGACCATTTATCAGCTTGTAATCTCTTCCCCTAAATATCAGAGTTTTCAGTTATCCTTCAAATAACCAAAAAGAAGGGCAGAGAAACACCCTCACCATCCTCTGGGCATGGGACGTCGCTCTCTTAAAGTGACTTCCTGCTGATTTGGGTCGTAGTAAACCTGTTTGGGGCCCGAACCCAAATGGAAAAAATGGTTAAAAATGTTAGTTCAGCTCTACACAATGCCCCGGCCGGAACCTCAGTGAAGCCTGCAAGATCAGCTTCTGCGTACAAACTCCTTAGGTCATCTAAACAGCTGAGAACAGAAGAACTGAACATAAAAGGATTGTAACTTGCTCATTCTTAAAACCACACAATGAATATCAAATCCAAATTACTTTTGTATTATCCCATATTTTCACTTGTTATACTCTTTATCCCTTATAAATATGAATATTTAAAAGGTGAATATGTTGAGTGCCAAACTAACCTTAATGTTCACATTGTCAAATGGAGCTATTTGTCTGTACCCATCTTTGAGAATCCATCCATCATATATGTGGACCAGGACATCAGAGGATGTAATGAGTGCACTACAAACTTAGAGTGGGTTTTTGGGACATTCAAGGACTGAAGTATCAGTAAAGATTGAGGAAATAGTTTTCAATGAGAGCACTAAGCAAGTGCTAAAGATTTATGCTGTTTCCAGATATGCATTTATGTCAAACAAAGACAAAACAAACACAGTTTAAGGACTTTTCATCTAGCAGATCAATAGATATCAAAATTTTACTTGGCATTATCTCAAGACAAGTATGCTTTATTCAATTCCTAAGTGGCCAGAAAGAACAGCAGAAAAAAATGAACACATCATCCTTTCTTTAATGAGGTCAAAGACTACAACCTCATATTCACCTTCATTCAGAGATTTCAACCTCATCTGGCATGTATTCACCAGCTCCTCTACCCTACACATTTTTAAAGTACCTAGGAGGAGAATGAAAACAGCACTGACTCAGAAAATCATTAGAAAAGTCTAACCCGAATGATGAAAAAATAGATTGCTCTGTGTTTTTCTTGATTTTGATGTATCACTTCTACATTAAAATATTCACTGAATATCACTTCCTTGATTTCAGTATTTTTCTTTCAGGCTTTTGAAAATTCAAGAAATAACCTTGTTGATAGGACTATCTTTAAACATATAATCCTCATTAAACAGCAGGTTAAATAGAAATTCTATTAAGAGAATAAACCCTCATAGAATCCATTTCTCTGTTCTAAAAACAAACAAAACCAAAACACAAGTGGGTTTCAAAAACACAGTTCTCCCATATTTTCCATCTAAGAGTGAAAGTCAAAGATAATACATATTTGAATTTTTCAATGCATATAGAACCTAGAAGTGAGAATGAATTTCCTCGTGCAGGCATTCATTTGCATTCTTTAACTGAATGGAATCTTATGGGGATTTTTAAAAGATTAATGTTTTAGCTTAGCATACAAAGTAATGGGTCTCATTATGTCATTTTCATACACATGTGCCATTAACTTTGTTCTCATTTGTTCCTTATGGGGACTTTTATGTATGCTCAGATGGAAGCAGAAATATACAACTTGTCCTTCTTGATCACATGCACTGTGCTATCCATGCAATGGAATCAAGTGAATGCCTTGTTTAACTAAATGCTTATGTCCATGGTGACTTACCAGGAATCTCTTAAGTTGGACTGTGGTGGCCAACACTATGACAGACATATGCAGCAAGGATCCTCTCCTGTTTAATGGTTAATATCCCACGAATGTGTCTTGTTACTGCATTCAGTGGTTGGCTTTCTATAATTTAAATTCTTTTCACATTGCAAGCAGTGTTTGGTCTTTGCAATTCAAGACCTCACCAAGCTGAGTGACTTGGGGACTTCTTAGAGGTGTACAAGGCCAGTTATGGCTGTGTTTATATTCTAGCCAGTCTTCTACTAGAAAATATTTCTACTTTGCCACATCTTAATGAAATCGGGCACTCTCAGAATGTTAATGTTAGGAAAAAGTTAATATCCTGAGTTTCTATCAGAGTCTCTGCTTCCAGTAATTCATGACTTTAATGTAAAGCTTTAGAGTATGTATGTCAAACCAGATCCTTCAACACGCTCATTCCCAACAAAAGGTCATATTGACTCAAATTCATTATTATCTTATTCACCTATCTTTACCATAGTACCTTTGGTACCCGACATTGTCTATCTTTGGCTAATTTATGTTCCTCTCTGTCACTCTTCACTTATTCAGCAAACACTTACAGAACATCTACTACGTGCTAAGCATTTTCCCACAAATTGGCAAGTGGAAAAACTCAATCGTTCACAATTTTTCTTTTTAAAATCTCAAATAAATGTTGTTTGAATTCAACCACAGTCATTTGTTAAGTTTATTCTAGTCTGACATGGCTATCATTCAGTGACCATCAAACTGGCCTCTTAGAAACTATGATAATCTGCCAATATATTCTCCCTACTGCATATGTGCCAAATTTAGTAGAAATTGTAGTAGATTATGTTGCCTCCCTCTCTGCTTATGCTACATTTCTGTCACTGTAAAAAAAGATACTCAATATGAAGAGAAGAAAGTTTTCAGACATTTTACTCAATGATCTCTCAGCTTGGTTGAGTCTAAATGCAAAACAAAGAACCCTGGTTGAAGCAATTGCTGGAGGAAGTCCACTCACCTCACTGTGGCCAGGAAACAGAGAGAAGGAGGTCGCTTTAATAGCTAAGTTCCTAACCAATCCATTAAATTGCAAATTCATATGTGAATTAATCCACTCTTGAGGTCAGAGGCCTCCTGATTCAAACACAAACTCCCAGAAGACCCACCTCTCAACACAGCCTCCTGGAAACCGAGACTTTAGCACATGAACTTCTTGGGCACATTTTAAGTACAAGTTATTATTTCCTTAAGTATTTATCATTGCTCTAAAATAAAATAGTGCTTAAAATATGCTATGAAGACCTGTTAGATTAGTCCTTGCCTATGCTTCCAGACAGAGTGTGTCTCTATCCTTATGGTCCCTGGTCTTCATACCCAATACCTTCTTGTTTCATGGTTTTTGAATGTTCTATTCATATCCACTCAAATGGTCCTTTCACTCCAGCCTATTATCTATATAGGATCCTGACTTGTTAGAGCTTCAAGGAATCTTTCTATTTAAAATCTTCCTCGTCAGGCTAAACTCTCACTTGTCAGAGCTCACAACACTCTGAATCCCTTTATATAACTGACATAGAATTCTTATTCTACATTCGTTTCCATATCATTTTCCATGTTTGTTCTCTGAGATGATGCACATGGGCACAGGGGCCAGCTCTAAGGATCTTTTCTACTGTCCTTCCAGGCTCCAGCAGAATCACTGCCATTTTAATGGAGACTACACAAACTTACCAATTTATAAATATTTTATGCTGCAAGAATTGCAATCTGAATGTTAAGTCAGGTTTTAGTGTTGAGTATGTAAACTCAAAAAGGGCAGGTAAATGTTGGCATAAGGAGGTATCTAAGACTTCTGGTATTTTATTCAGAATATTTGTGATTATGGATTTTGAAGGAAAGAGTCTTAAGCTCTCATGAGATCCTAACATGAAAAAAAAGAGTAATTTTCCAAGGTTAATAAGAACTTCAGGGAGGCTCTCAGACTTGATTTTGTCTGTTTTTTTTTTCTTCTTTTAAACATGTTTAAAGTTGAAACACTCACAAAACCTTTATTTCATCAGTAACATGGCAGGGTATTTATGAAGTCTGGAAAGAGTGTGCTTAGTGATACATTAAGCAAATTCAGCAACACTAGGAGTTGGTACGAATTTGAATGAGAATGCAGCTGGAGTTTCTTCTACTGGTTTTTTTTCTTTAAAGAGCAGAGTCCTGGCCATAAACAGGTGAGGATTAAATTTCCTAGAGAGGATAGGATGATGGATGTGAGTTTGTTGTTGAGGCTCAGCAGTCCAGAGGGAATCTTTGCTGCTGGAAGCTAATGCAGAGTAGCAGATTGATGCTTCCAGTGGATTTTCCCCATCACACAAACAACTCTAATTAAAACATTTTATGTTTATATAGTTGTCACATCTAATAATTTAAATTATCCTAATTTGAAACAGCATCTAAGAGACTCTAATTAAACAGTTAATATGAATTTTCAAATACTCGTGTTACTTTTCTCCTTTATTACCCAACCAGCACCCTAATCCTAGATGTGATAGGTGACTTAAGGAGAATATGCATACACGCACACACACACACACACACACATACATACACACATATGTATGTGTAAGGAGATATACATACATATATCTACAGACAGAAGGAAGATCATGAATTCTTCCCTTAGTTTCTCATTCATATCTGGGACCAAAGACTTCATCTCCACAAGTGGATTTGCTCATGTCAGACATATGAGGAAAATTTAGTTTAAAAGATTTGCAAGTGTCAGAGGCTTCTAAGTATTTGCTCATTAAAAATGTGTCCTTCTTAAGAGAAAAATTAGAAGAATAAACATTTAAAAATTAGAATGAATTTGTTTCAATACTATGTAGCAAGATAGAATAGATTTGATGTCTGTGTGTATGGAGAAAAAGTCCTATCTTTTTTTCCCTCTCAATTACAACACCCAAAACAAATGCAGTTAACAGTCAGTTTGAATTCCATCACATTAACTGCAAAAAGTTGTGCAAACTAAAGATGCCTGAAGCTTTCCAAGCTGAGAACGATTGCAGCCATATTTTTTTTTCAAATATTCTGAATCACTAACTGCAAAACCAAATGGGTTAGATTACCATAAGGCTGGCAAAACAAGAGCTGTCAGAAGGTCAGTGACAAACCCTAGAGAAAGCTGGACAGTTGTTAATTTCCTGGTACAAGCTTCAGTCCACTGTTCCCACAAGAAAGGTCTCACATGGAACAAGTGAGTGTGAAACACTTTCCTTCTTCATGACGCACCCAAGGGAAACTCCTCAGCTTCAACAACTGGAGGCATGTAAGGTCACGCATAACAGTCTGATCACAATGAAACATGATGAATAAGTGGTTGAATGTTCAGGTAGTCATACAACATAGATCAAATAACATAAAGGAGAAGGAAAGAATTATTTTGTCTCACAGTTCCTGAGGGTTCTTCAGCCCAAGATTAGTGGGAGCATGAGGCAGAGGACTGTTGTTCATGTCATGATGGACTGTAACCAGGGCAAGAGGCAGGAAAGGGTCAAGGACACAATGCCCATGGGAACCATGACCCAGTGATTTAACTCCTCCAGCTAGGTTCTATCTCTAAAATTTCCAGGACTTATTAAAACCTTCCAGTTGAAGGTTATATTTGTCAAGGTTCACTAAATACTGGATAGAATGGAAGGGGATTAATTAGAGTGGGTTACAGGCTGTGATTCAGGTAGTGCAGTAATGGCAGAGGAGTCCCAACCTGACTAGAGTTCTAAAGGATTTGTAGAGACCTGCTGGCTTTTAATCTACATTGGAATGAAGAAATGGGCTCCAATGGCATTGAGGAATATATCAGCAACAGGATGGATGAACTTGCCAGAGTGAGTTCCAGGGTAATCAGGAAAAAAGCAAAAGCTTTCTTCTTTCAGTGTCATTTTATGTGCATTGCCACCAGATTTAGGGTGGTTTTTCTTACCTCAAAGGATCCAATCAAGAAAATCCCTCACAGGTGTGCCCAGCTGCTTGGGGTGTGAGCTGATTTCAGGCATAGCCATGATGACAATCAAATTGTCTTTACAGGGAACAAAGCTTTAGGAGGTGAACCTGTGTGGAGAAGTTCATGTTTAAACTATAACAACCCCAAGTAGGAGGTGTTATTCAGTCTAATGCTGAAGCTAGGGCTGAGTTGGGAAAATTAGAGTTAGAGTAATTATGGAATGGCTGTTTTCATGAGACAACAGACTGAAAAAACAAGACTTCTCAAATTTCATAGCAAATTTGATGTAATTCAAAATTATCCCCCCCCCCCCATAAGAAGGATACAGAATGAAAATTGGGGCATCCCAACCTTAATCTTTAGAGACAATTCAGTATATTGTTTCTCTTGTGTAGATTTGAAATTTGTCTTTACTTAGTTTATGAAGAATTTTTAATATATAAAAGTATAAAACAGTGCGATGAACCCATGTGCCTTCATCAACATTTGCACCAGTTACTATTCTGAATCTGCTCTGTGACTTCATACACTTACCTTCCAAGTTTTTTTTTAAAAGCACATTCTCAATATATTGTTTTCATATGTTAATGTTTTTGGATTCTCGCATCTGTCACCTGCCACCTGCAGGCTACATATGGCCAAGGTACTTATGAATATGGACCAACACAAAGTTGTAAACTTTGCCTAAAAGATTTTCTCAGACTTGTTTTGGAAATTTGATTGTGAGGTTCTCCGGTGTGAACCTGGCAGATAACAATGCCATATTCCAATGTCAGAAGGTTGGGCATCCATCCCTCAAAGGACTCTCCTTAAGAAAAACTTCCATTTCTTCATTACATAGCTCAAAATGCCAATAATAGGCTGCAAGTATTAATTAACCAGAGCATGTTTATTGTTTGAAACTGGAATTATTACCCAAAAAAGGTATCTTAATTTTTCATCTATGTTTCTGCTCCATTTATCTTACTTTCTGTATTTCTATTTCTATTTTGCTGAAAAAGTCATGTCTATTGTCATTTAGACTTTTCCAGAATTACACTTCTTATCCATTAAGTGTAATCTCTAATACAGTTTTTCCTTCTTTGTTTTCTAAATATTGATGATTGCTAATTTAATCTAGAGGATGAATTAGACCCAGGTTTGGTTTCTTTTGGCAAAAATCCCTTATATATTGATGCCAGCTTGTGCTAAGTTCTTGGGTGGGTCCATAGACTTGACCTCCCTAGGGTGGCTAGGGAATGAAGAAAAGAAACACACACACAGACTCAAAGACAGAAAAGCTGGGATCTGGTGACTTGACTGGCTCTCTGATAGACAAGCTGCAACATCCCAGAAATTCAATGTTTTTGTTACATATAGTTGAACAGAGAAATGGGTACACTCCACACAGCTGAACCATGGAGGTAGGGTTTATGATGTATAGATAAATCAAAAAGGCAGATAAACATACAGATTAGCTAAAGCTATCTCAGTAGGAGCAGTCTCTATCGGGGAAACAGTCTTCACAATGTAAACACTTGGGCACTTGGGCCTGATGAGAGCTATGGAGGTCATATTCACACACTATCAGCATCTACACATGGACCAGAGAAAGACTTTGCATCCCTCTGAGCCTCACCCCAGGTTGCATGGTGGGGTGGCTTTGTCAATTTCCCATGTGTCTAAGGCTTTGGGGTCCTTGACATGTTAACATGTCAACAACGCAGTCACTCGGGACATCCTTCCCTCAGCGGTTCCTTTGCTCTCTATAGTATTGTTTCTTCTTTTGTAATGTTTGTATCCACTTGTGATCACTAATTAATTAATAAAGTGAAGGGTGACTCAATCTTCCCCAGTCTGTTTATTAGTTAGGTTGATTATATCAGAAAGTTTATTAAGCCAATTATGGTTACTTTTTCTGCAAATAGCATAAGAGCTTAATTCTACCTATTCCCTTTTCTTACTAGTTATCAGCATTTTGAGCTCACTTCTTAATATTCAGTAAATAAAATTAATGAGGTATTTAACATTGGTTGGAGTTGTAGCTTTGTGTATGTTTTATGTATATCAGACCATTATGATTACAACCCTTGCTGCCATTTAATTGTCCCATCTTTGGCCAGTGGAATCATATTGAACTCAGCTTCTGAGTCCTTTGATGTTATTGTAATAGTTTTTCTATAGTTTCTTTTTCCTTTTTTCTTTTAATGTTTTATTATAAATACATTTTTCACATTTCCTTATCTATGTATGGAACCAGTAATTTCTGACAACTCTTTGGTTTCTTTAAATGAGAGAGGATATTTATATACCACAGGCAGGGTACTAGGAAGTGGCCATTATTATCTGTCCACCTTCTCAGTAGAGAATAACTTGAGAGAGAGAGAGAGAGAGAGAGAGAGAGAGAGATTGTATTGTGAGTTTGAGTTTGTACTATAACACTATAACATCAAATTCTATTTGAGGGCCAGAGAAGTTGCATGGGGATCTCTTTCCAATCATTCCTACAATCCCATTTCTCCATAATTATTAACATTCTTTGTCTCACACTGCATACTTATAATGGTTGTAAATAAACAATACCAGCCCCATATTGATGACTAATGAAAATGCTGAGGATGTATTATATTTCTTTTTATCCATATTACATATGAATCTTCAAAGTGATATATGATCAACACATCACATAGGAATGAAATGATACGTATGGCCAAGTTCCTTGTTTTCAGGTTTAATATATTTCCTATAGAGTCTGGCTACCAGGTAGGTTCAGAATTAGGCTCATTTACTGCATTTAAATTTAACTAACTAGATGTCCCTCAACCAAAGAATGGGTTAAAAAACTGTGGTACATCTACACAATGGAATATTATTCAGCTATCAGGAACAATGAAATTATGCAATTTGCAGCCAAATGGATGGAACTAGAAAAGCTCATCCTCAGTGAGCTAACCCAGACTCAGAAGGACACATATGGCATCTATTCACGTATAGTAGGATTTTAGCTATATAGTAGAAGGTATCGATACTACAACTAATACATCAAAGGGAACTTGGACATAGACTTCTTATTTTTTATTTATTTTTTTATATATTAGTTATATTTTTTTCTATTTTTTAGTCTTTTTTATCTATTGTCTGCTTATTGTTTGTTTGTTTAGTAGTTCTCTCTCCCGGGCAACGAGGCACTTTTCACTGATGGTACTGCTTCGTAGATCCCCAATGAATGAAGAGGCTCTTGGCCCTCATACGACCTCTCAACTGAGATGAGGGACTGTTATATAAGGACACACCACTCCAGAGAAATGGGATGGAAGGGTTTGGAGGTAAAGAAAAAACATGAAATATGAGGTAAAGAAAAAAAATGAAATGGGATGTTTCGGCCTTTTACAACTAATTGTCATAAATTGTTTAGGATAATTAAGAAATGCAAACTAATGGTTATGCAAGCCGGTCATTCTGTTAGGTACTATGACAGCCTATAATAGTTACTTTCTAAGCTAATCAGAAATAAACCTGCTATGAGACAAGCAACATCTGCTTACCCTAATATAAGAGATAGATAGGGCCTCTTCAAAAACCTCAAGAGATCTGCAGAATATGGCATTCAAAGATGTTTTCTTAACTTTAGATTTTTTTATATCAAGACATCTCAACTCCTGACAGCACCCCCTATTCTCCTCCAAGTAGAAGATGAGCATCGAAGAATCTCCAGTGGGAGATGATTGAATTAGTCACAAGCCTATATCTTGTAGGAAAAGCCCCTTGCTCCAACTGTAGACAGAATGCTGTCCAAAAAGGACAAAACCTGGAAGCAGGTAAGTCGACAGCCTAGCTCTGCCAAGACAGGGTAGGTAAATCCTTCATAACCCCTGCTCTACAATCAATGTCTGTCAGAGAAACGGGGCCAAATGACTGAAGAGCGATGCTGTAATGTATGGAGAGAAAATGGGAACTGTCCAGGCAGCCACTGGTATGTCATTTCTTAGTTTGGATGCTGCAGGCCCTGTACTTCCTATAAAATCAGATATATTTATCCCTCTCAGGTCTCTGAGGTGGTTGAAAAACAGATAGCTAGATTCTCATAATTAAATTTTGAGTTGTTTAAGAGTCAAGAGAGTGTTATAGATCTAAGAAGATGCTTTTAAAATTGTGTTGCAAGTTAGTATGAATGTTGAGTTAGATATAGAACTTTAAACTCATGGAGATGGTTAGATAGTAGAATGTTAAAGTCAGGTACCAAATACATATGGACTGGACATTGGGAATGTACATTAGCCATATAACCCTCATAACTGTGGCCTCATTACCTCTGTTGTACTGTATTGTATTTATTATTATAAGAGAAAGAGCCATTTGTTGGACTGAAAGGGGAAACTGTAGGGGGAAATAAGATATACCTTAAACTTAAAAGAAAAAAAAAGGGAAGAGGATGGGGGGTTGAGGGTGCGAGGGTGGGACTGGAGGGGGAATAGGGAGGAGACTGCGATTGAGATGTAACTTGAAGAAATAAAAAATAAAGGAAAAAAAAGAAAAAATAAATTTAACTAACAACATGTACCTCTAGTTTGTTTTTACTGATCCTACTTTGGGCCACAGAAAGTTAAGGACGATGGTCATGTGGAAAACAGAGGAAAGAGGGAAAAAAAGTTTGAAAAATGCGATGATTAAATCTAGTATTTGTATGCTAAGAAAAAAAATAGTTGTTTTGGTTTTGGTAGTTTCTATGAAACCCTAGTAATTTGCATGCGCTGTAATCTAGTAGTTTCCTTCTGAGTTATTAATCCAAAAATAATACAAACAGGTGTTCACCATTACACTCTTAATAAAATGTTCCTACCTCCAAAGTTCACATTACTGAAGTTGCCACCAGTAGTGGAATGAGTGTGTCATGACACAATTGCATTATGCATTATTACAGGATGAGAATAAATCGGTTCTAGGTGCACATAGGATTCAGATAGATCTTATATTTTCAAGTATAGAAGACAGACCACAAAAGAATGTATTATCTCATTCTATTTACACAAAACAAAGATATGTGAAAAAAATGAGAAATGTACATGCTATCGGAAGTTAGAATACCTCACAGGAAAGTGTCCGGTAGGAGACACAGGGACACTTCAGAGGGCACTGATATTGATCATCTTAACTTCTCATCTGAGTTCTTATTAGCATTTCAGTTTGTGAATATTGATCAACCTGCACAACTTGCACACTATATGGACTTTTTATATTTATAAATACAAATAGAAATAGCTATTTAATAGCCATCTTCATAGTTTTATCTCTCTAACATACTTCTAGCTTGAGCACTGAAAAGAATAATAATGGTAAAATGAACTATGAAACATTAAAGAAGAAGTACAATGATCCACAGTGTTACTCTAAACAAGGAGATGATGTGCATGGCTCCATTAGTTTGGTCTCTGGTGAGGAGTTGGAGGGTCTCACACTATAGTGGGAATACATTGGTGCTTAAATTTTCATCTCAAGCCAAGAAGCGAAGAGAACAGGAGATGTAGAGCTGTTTTGTTTCATAACAACCTCCTGTGAGAACAGTCTTCTAAGAACATGTCCACTTCACTCAGGGACCTTGGGGTAGGTCTCTTCTATCAAAGATTCTATTACCTGCTAGCATTTGCTTTCTGTTGACCAAGACTTCAACTGCAATGATCCATCCCTTGAGGGACAGTATCACCATAGCCAGACTGTCTTGTGAAGCCACAGATCTCAGAATAGCAACTGAACTATTTCCTACCAAGCCATTTTCTAGCTGCCTATTGACTATTACTTCCTTCCATAACTCTCCCTGTAACCTGTTCTTGGTTGGTATTATATTAATCTATACTCTTTAAAACTCTTAATACTAACTGAAGTGTTAAGTGCCTTCATATGTGTATTTATCACTTATTTTTTCTTCCTATCTAAATGTGAGCACTGTGAGAACAGGGGATTTGCCTGGATGCCATTATTCCTAGTGTTAGTACTAAGTTTCTGTGGATAGAGAATGCGATAAATGAATCTAGGTCTAGAAGAAGGTTCAAAGACCCAACATCATCCTCCTAGCAGAGACCCACGATCTTCCACTGGGCAGGTGGCAGGTCCTTGGCTTCTTGAAGATTTGTTTGATCAGAGTGGCCTGAGACTCTCCTAGGCAGGAGGATTTGGTGGGTAGTTCATTATTAAATGTCTTGAGTGTGAGTAGGAGTTCTCCCAAGAAGTTTAGCTTGGACAGAGGAAAATGTCAAGTCTTTGAAAGGAGACTTGCCTGCCTGTCATCTTTATATGTCTTTTAACTCATTGTGCTAAGCTTTTCAGTACTAAAGTGCAGCTTATGTATGCATGGATAGACGGTGGTTGCCTCATATATCAGAGATGTAGTAATGACAGGAAACACCCCATACCTGTCTTTGATTACTTGGGTTAGTTTAACCTCAATTAAGAAAATAGAGCATTCACCTGGTGATTTCAAGGTGGGCAGATGGAGCTGACACAGCTGTCTGGGATGCCAGGTGGAGGGAGGGAATTTAAGCCCTAGTGAGAGCAGCTTATCCCCAGTCCGCAAATGTGCCATCTGCTCCATTTAGAGGAGGCAGCTTAACTCTTTCACAAAACAGAGCTCCAGAACTTTCACTGATACTCAAGTAAGCTGGAGTATGAATGGATTTAAAGGACTCCCTATTGACTGGCAAGAGCAAAGAACTCAAGTTGTGTGTGTGTGTGTGTGTGTGTGTGTGTGTGTGTGTGTGTGTGTGT
>CAJQZJ010033828.1:3321002-3353484 GCA_907164525.1 Lophiomys imhausi | reverse complement strand
TGTGTGTGTGTGTGTGTGTGTGTGTGTGTGTGTGTGTGTGTGTGTGTAATTGTATCAAGGTTTACTTGACACTTGTGAGGAGGCTGGGATGAGTTGTATTTTTGATGGGAAAAATTATTCAACTGAGTCAAAGACAAGAGTTTATGTAACATCAAAGAAAATGCTGGAAGGAAGGCAGGCTAGGAAGGAGAGAAGGAAAAACACCCTGGGGTTTCAGCTAGCTCTGGCAAGCATGAGCAAGCAGTAGTCCAATTTTCCATTTGATCTGTTGCTACATGTTGCTGCTCTGCTGTTGGGTGTGCAGTTTCCCAGCCAAGCCAATATATGAACACGTGTTTATTCAGGAAACCATTTTTTGTGTCTCCTGCGATTCCATTCAACAAATTGCTTGAGTAAATAAAGCTTTGTGTTAGGTAATATTAATGTTTCGAAGATGGAATAAAGTTTCTGTTTGGCATATGGATAGTCCTGGGGAGAAAGCGCACATGCATTATATAATTTGAAATGTAGACAGCTGTGGCAAGTGCTGTGAAAGTGCCTTCTTTGCTGGCTTTGGGCTGGTCTCAGTCTGAATTGTAGTGAGGCACAGACTGTTCTTGTGTGGCTCAAGTTAATTCTGCCTTCTCAGGTTAAATGCTTTACTAAACTTCAGCTCACCTAACTCTCAAGTTCCCTGGTTTGGGATAGGGAAACTAGACAAGGAGCTACCCAGGTTCAACCCATTTTTACCTTACAGATCAAGGTAAGACTGTTATCTGTGACTGACATCTACCTGCTAGAAGCAAATCACTCCCTTCCAATGAGCAACTCAAGGCTTACGTGGGTTCCTCCTGCTTATTTTGTGTCTGAATCAAGAAGCTTGGCTCAGTGTAGCCATATAGAACCATGGCCAGATTTCCTCCAGGAGGATGATTTTCTGGTGTTTGTACAACTATTACATTCTCTGTTTAGTATTCTGCTCCCAAGTGAAGTAAATATGTTTTAGTCACAGAGATGGATTTTAAGAAAATTCCTTCCTTTTGTCAGAATGAGGACTGAGCTGATGAAAAATCCTACGTTAGGCTGAAATATGAATGCATGTTACATTCTAGAGAGCTCTTTTAAATCGTTCTCCTGCCAACCACAGGTCCAGATTTGACTACTCTACACACTCTGCCTACTTTCTGAGCCATATTTGAAAAGTCAAATTTTTTATAGATATGGGAAAACAATAATAGCAGAGTAGGGGATTCTCTTCCTACTGTGACTGTGGTGCTTTGTGGCCAAAGCTCTGATGGAGGGCCAACACAAACACAGGACCTGCTGATGGCAGAGCATGCCAATCCATTAGAATCCCAGAAACATGTCTCTTTAAACTTAGGACCAGGTGCCCACTACCTGACCTCTCTCATTCTTCATCTTCCCAGAAATTGAGAAGGCCCAGACACTCCTTCCACTGAGGTGCCTTAGGGGCAAGTTAAGTGAGGAAAGGAATGATAATGGAAGATGAGAAAGGAGGAAAGGGGAAGGACCTGAGATGCTCTTCCATTCCTTCTGCTCCAGCCTCCCAGTCTCTCTCCTTGCCAACCCTGCACCCTCTCTCACTTACCTGATCCCTCATCTTTCACACATGGGGCCCCTCTTGGGTTCTTCACATCTGTCCATTATCACCAGTGGGCATAACTGATATAGACTGTTTTCTCAATATGACCTCCTAGTCTACTTTGTTTCTTTTTCAGGGGTTCACCTTCTGTACTGGGGTGAGTTCTTGGAATTCTGACCCAGGCTGATTAGTAAGAATAAGCCATTATCTTGTAAAATAATTGGCTCCCAGGTAGATGTGTGACCATTTCATTTGAGCAGAACAATCAGAACCGTTCTGAGTGAGTTCTAAAAAGGCAAGTTGTTAACTTTGGAGTTGCCAACCTGAGGCAGAGAAAAGCCGGGCACGACCTTCTTACTTGTCAGGTAAGAGGTTATCCTCAAACATAAAGGCAAAAATTAAAAACAGAGGTTTGCAGTGGAGAAAGTGACAAAAATCCAGACACCTCATCACCAACTCCCAATTTCTTCGATATTGACCATGTCTAAAGTCTATCCCCAGTGTGAGTTTCCCAGGTATAGGAACTCATTTGTTATTTTCCCCCCTCATACTGAACTAGGTTTGTGTTATGATTAGACAAACACAAGTAGCTGAGAAATACGGAGAACTCTATTTTGAAGTTTCCTTAGGCTAACCAGAGATTAATTTGTCATTTGTTACCAATACACTGAGAAAGCCATCAATATGTTTAGAGTCAAATCTCTGAAATACTACATGCATTTCTCCAATTAGACACATTTCCTAAGCTTGCAGCCAGTCCTAAGAAGGTGTTCATAAGAAATGGTTAGGATGGGAGGATAGGCCAGTGGTATAGTTTTTTTTTTTTTGAGCATGTACACACACACACACACACACACACACACACACACACACACCCCGTGTGCACATGCACACATACATAGACAGTTTAAAGAGCTCTGTTTCCATGATGACTGCCTTTGTTTAAATAAGTACTAGTCAGGTTTTGACTGTTAATATTCCACCCAGATTTTCTGTTAATACTCATCTCAATTTTTTCCCCTTTAGTTCCCAAGAGGCTAGAGGCCTGAACTCCGGCCAGTAGGTTCCAGTCATTCCCATATCACTTACTTGTGAGAGTCACTTTGAGATCTGGAAGGAATTTGGAAGAGACAAGCTATCCTTTACCAGTACCAGCTGTGGGAAGCATGTGGGTGCCCCAGATGGCAGTCATGCTGTTTGAGTGTGATTTTTAGCTACTGTAGATAGTCATTCACTGAACAAAGATCAAGCTCATCCTCATTTACTTAATTTCAATGACATCTTCATGAAAACAGAACAAGTGTTGAGTTGCTGTAGTTAATCATAGTGACTATAATAATAATAATAATAATAATAATAATAATCAATGATTGTGTTATGAGACCAAGGAAGCTGAGTCAAATGTTGTCATAGTTTGCTTTAATTGTCAACTTGGCACAACCAAGAGTCACCTGTGAAGGTAGTATTAGGTGATGGATTGTCTAGATTAACTCTGCCTGTGGAAATGTCTTTGGGGACTGTCTGGATTGTTAATTGATATAAGAGGACATAATTCACTGTGAGCAATGCCATTCCCTGCATAGGTGCTACTGAGATCTGTAAGAAGGAGAACAAGGCACGAGTCTGTAAGGGAGCCACAGCTAACCTAGCCAGGTTCTTCCATGATTCTTTCATGATTCTGCCTTGAATTAACTCAATTATGGACTGTAGTCTGCAAGGATAAGCGAAATAAATGTTTCTTCTTCTAAACTGCGTTTGGTTGTTGATTCATTACAGCAGGAGAAGGAAACCTGAACCTTTTTCAGATCTCTCTGACCTTAGTATTCTCCTTGTCTTTTCAGAATATTCTAGTTTTCTGCCTTTCCACCAGTGCCCCTCAAAACTGAGCAAGTACCAGCATCACCCAAGGGACTGGTTAGAATGTGTGGCTCTAGCGTACAGTGTTAGGGATGATTTGGTCTGGTGTAGGTTATACATTCTCACTGCTGTTGGTGGTCTGGGGGAACTCACACACACACACTTTGAGCTTGCATCTACTGAACAGTTCAGTGTGACTTTACCATTATCTTGAATAATTTATTATTTTTTCATATTTGCATTAATATATATTAGAATCTATTTGAGCAAGGCCTTAAGCTACCTGCATGTAGAGACCAATAGGTATATTTTAGGGACATAGCCTTTTGGTATTGTATATTGTTTTAGTAAATAATTACTGTAGACTTATTAATTGAAATGAGTCTATACAACCCATTTGCATTATCTTTTCTAAGCTTAAAACAATGAATGATTATCAGACTGATGATAGATCATGTACAAATAAGGTGATTTTGAGTGATTAAATTTTTTGATGGAGTCTTCTGACTTTTCTGACTTTCTTGTAGAAATGAATAGTCATTCACTGTTAAGTTAACATCATTCTCAAGCAGTTCAATAAATATGGCATGCAGCTCACTAAATTTCATGACCTTGCTTATCCTTAGTCAAAGGCATTGCAAAAGCATTAGAGATGATTAGACTTGGTTCTTAATTAAAAGACATTTTGACTTTCCATAGATATTAATAGAAGTGAACTGAAAATGCTTTGGACTACACTTCAATAACAGATAAAGAGGCTCTAAGGTTTTCATTTTGCCCTGATGCTGCTTGCCCAAAGGTGAATTTTACTCATGAGTATTGATTGTATTTTATTGTAATGTTCACTATGCTTGCAATGGGAGATTTTGGCTTCACAAAGGGTCCGTGAGTTGGAGCCCGTGCAATGTTCTGTAATAATAGCAGCCACATAAAAGCTATTTTTGTTGATAATATTTAAAATATGGATTCATTTTCCTAAAATACTTTGCAATGATTTTTTTTCTTATGATTTAAAATTTTAGTGTATTTTCAGAACAACATTAAAACCAATCCTTATTTTCTTTATAGGAAGAAATTGTACACAATAGAACTTTGAACACCTAAATTTGTTTTGTTTCTTTGAAATCTTTTAAAGTTAAAGAACAAGTTACTTTTCTATTTATAGAGTGTAGGCAGTCCACTTTTAGTTTCTTCCTCATCAATTACTTTTTTTTTTTTTTTTTTTTTACTACTTAACATGTTCAAGCACCTTTATGGCTCACATTGTAAGAGGGTATTCAAAGTTCCTAGGGATAGGCCAGGAGAAGAAACTTTTCCTTTTATTTTAGTCTATTTAGTTTAAGCTGTGTGGAGAAAAAGCCTCTGGCTCTTTCTCCAGCTCAGTAATTTTTTTTTTTTTTGCCTTAAATTAGGATGACTTTTTGATCTTCCAGAGTTTTACAAGGGAATAAATATACATGATAATGAAAGATAACATACAATAAAATACATTTAGACTTTCTAAAGCTCTTGACAGCATTTGCATGCAAACTTTATTAAGAGTCAAGTCACAGTAACATCGCCTATATTATTTTATCAAAGGTGGCAAGCAGTTTAAAGTAAAGAAGAAAAATGAAGTAATAAGAGGCCATTTCTTTAAAAGAAGAAATGATAATTCCTAAGAGTCAACCCCAGGATAAATTAGAGGTAATGATCTCCAGTGTCAGTTGGCAAGCTTTGAAAGTAGCGTGTTCTTCCAGATTCTGGGTTAGTTTGGATAATTTGAAGGTACATTGGTGCTCAAAATTGCATGTCTATCTCCTAATCGTATGTATCTTGGGGGGTAAATCTTCAATCTAATTTATACAAATCCCTTAATTAAACATTATACTGAGGAGTATGCAGCAGATTTTGAACATGTAAGATAAAGGAAGAATAAGTACTATTTCTCAGACTTAGTTGATCATGAAACCCCTTTGGATTAGAACATTTAACTATTCATGAGATACTAGCAACAGCTCACATTTTTAGAACTGCTGTCATTATTATTATTGCAAATACTATGATTCTGAAGTATAATTGTAAAATATTATCTAGAGTAATAGTACTGACTATTAAATTATCAGGCAGTGTTAAAAAGGATATTAAAATAAAATAAATATACATTATTATCCAGTATTTAAAACAAAATGTTATCATTTTCTCTCATTTTTTACCTAATGCAAGTGTTCTTCTATCCAACAGTCATTCAATATGTAGGTATAGTATATTCTTCACCAAGAGTTTTGGGTTTTTGGTGTTTTTCTATCTTTCCTTCATCATATGCCTTATGTCCCCTTATTGGTCATAGTGAAAAGGCCTTGGTTTCACTTATTATTCAGCTACCTAAGGCTTGTGTGTAAATTGACTCAGCCTTGTTGTCTCCTATTTGCACTTTTACTTCCTCCAACTGATATTTTAAAACTGGTCTTATCAATGTTACTAATGACTAGCAGCCATGGAATTCACTGCCAAGGAACTTTTGAAAGTGAAATGAGCCACTTTTAGAATTTTGCATAGTAAACAGCCATTACATATACAATTTAGAGCACAGCTATATTAAGTATGATCACCCTAGCAATGACTTCTGTAGTTCTAGAGGCCACAGACAATGTCGACCGTTCTTTTAGTTTATTCCTCATCTGGCAGAACAGTAGTTGAAATTCCCTGCACTGGTGTGGGATTTCCAAGGGTTAGTTATGTTATGATTCTTTTCTTAGTCTCTTCCTATCTCTGGCCACCCATGCTTAGTCAACTTTTCTTGCTTCTCTTGCTTTATCTGATGTTTAAATGCTGGAGATATTCAGGGACTTGTCTTTCCTTTCTTTTGGAAATCTCAGTGAATCCTCTATCTACTCTTGCATCGGCTCCCCATATCTTACCTCATTCCAGATTCAAATCTAACTTATATAGCAATGTGTTTTCTGACATCTCCATGTACACACTTTAGGAGTATTTAGGACTAAGTTTATTTATACTTAATTTTTTTTTGTTTATTACTTCAGTTTACATCTCCATCACAATCCATTTTAGTTCAGCAGCCATATGAGGACTAAGAGCTTCCTCTTGCACTGTGGGCCTACATGGCAGCTCCAGTACGGCAAAGTGTCCCACTAACAAGTAACAAAGTCTATGTTCCCATTCCTTTCAGTCTGTTAGTTGTAAGATAGTTATCCTGTAATATATGGCTAAAATCCAATTATAAGTGAATAGATGCCATGTGCATCTTTCTGGGTCTGGGTTAGCTCGATCAGGATCAGCATTTCTAGGTCTTTTCATTTGGCAGCAAATTGCATGATTTCCTTGTTTCTGGTGGCTGAGTAGTATTCCATTGTGTAAACGTACCACATCTTTTTTATCCATTTGTCAGTTGAAGGACATCTGAGTTGTTTCCAGTTTCTAGTTATTACAAATAAGGCTGCTATGAACATAGTTGAGGAGATGTCCTTGTGGTATGGTAAGGAATCTTTTGGATATATACCCAGGAGTGGTATGGCTGGGTCTAGAGGTAGAGATATTCCATGTTTTCTAAGATATCGCCAGACTGATTTCCACAGAGGTTGTACAAGTTTGCACTCCCACCAGCAATGGAGGAGTGTTCCCCTTTCTCCACAACCTCACTAGTATGTGCTGTCATTTGAATTTTGATCTTAGCCATTCTGACAGGTGTGAGATGGAATCACAGAGTCATCTTGAGTTGCATTTCTCTGATGATGAAGGATATTGAGCATTTCTTCAAGTGTCTCTTGGCCATTAGAGAGTCTTCTTTTGTGAATTCTTGGTTTAGCTCTGTTTCCCATTTTTTGATTGGATTATTTGGTTTTTTGGTGTTTAATTTCTTGAGTTCTTTGTAAATTTTGGATATTAGCCCTCTGTTGGAAGTGGGGTTGGTAAAGATCTTTCCGCAATCTGTAGATTGCCATTTTATCCTAATGAGTGCCCTTTGCCTTACAGAAGCTTTTCAGTTTCATGAGGTCCCATTTATTGATCATTGGTCTTACTTGAGCCCTGAATTTTCATTCAAAAAAATTTTTACCATGTTTATCCTTCTCTAAAAATATAAGAAAGGTTAGTATTATTTTTTAAGGCAAAAATAATTCTTGCTCTTTTTTTGTCTTCTTCTCTCATTGTATTGTCAGCATCATAACTAGAATTATTGCTTTACAAAAGAGAAGTGGACAATATCCTTTATTACCGAAAATACTCATATATCATATATTTACAATTTCACTTGGGACAAATCATTTTATGTGCCTTATGAAGTTCAGACTGACCTGAATTTTTCCTACATCTCCAGTTTTGTATCTGTGTAATTTCTCTTTGGGTCTATGAATTCTTCTATTTTAGAAATGAGCAAAAACCCACTAAAATGAATTACTACATTTAACTAGGTTGAAAATCTAAGAAAAACAATGCTTGATAAAACTAGATTAACAACAATATCTTTAACTTGGTATTACCATCATTTCAGGTAGTTTTCCTAAAAGTAGATCATCAGACAAGAATGTGGGGACAAGGAGATTATTTGAAGAATATTCTAAGACACATATAAAAAAAGAGTTGAGAAATGATATGTAGAAGAAAGGAAGCCAATAAACAGTGGATTGCTGTGAAGAACTAGGCCTGTATACTTAGGAAAGTCATTGGGAGTCAGGACAGCATACAACTCATCATTATCACAATTAAGGAGAGAAAGAGATTCCAGTGACCATCTAACATTGATCAAAGATTGTTCTCATGATGTTAATTCTCTGGGGCAACTGGTCTACTTTGTTCATTCAAGAAAGCTTTAATTGCTGGTACTTGTATTTAGAAGTCTGAGTTTGATACATAGAGTGGTACATTATAAGCGCAGGTGAGTGGGCATCAAAGACATCTGCTACCTAAAGCAAGCACCATTGAAAGTCTGAAAAATCTTCTGTTATGACTGAATGTGAAATTCTTACATTATAAACTCTCTCTGTTCGGCTGTTAAGTTATGTGTGTGTTCATGCATGGCATGGCCAATGAAGAATAGCAAATGCAGCCTAGGAAGGATTTGAAAAATCCCCAAATAAACTCACATGCACATGTTTAAATAAAGTAAATAGTCATTGTATGGTAAATCCTAATGGGAAAGAAATCCATGTGAGGTTCCTTACAGAATCATCGTGATAGTATCAGAATCTGAATAGCTGATCATGATGAAGAATTTAATGTACTAGCTGGCAGCTATGCCAAAGGATGGAAAAAGCCCACAGCTGTTGTCAAGCTAACAAACATCAGCTAAATGTCAGCAGGACTGTATTTTCCTGCTTTATATGGCAAATGGGTGTTCAAAGGATTCCTGAGCTTGTATGGCTGTAATCATTCTGCTTTGACATCCTAGTTTAGTATGGGTTTTTGCTACATGTCCTCTGACACTCCAAACCTGACCTACCTGATACTCCAAACTGATAGCATTGGTCACTATATTCAAAAACACTTTGATGTTTATCTTTGACCTTATTTCCTGTCCGTAGGTATGGGGACATCACAATACTACTGAATTTTACCTAGACAATTTATTTACCATGGCATTTTCATAGCCTGCTCTCTAGTAAATTACAGTCTTAGGAGCAGAGCAGTAACAGCTAAGTTGGGGACAAAGTGCACTGAAAGGAGACTAGATTTGGTAGTCAGGGTGGGTTTACAACTGTTACAAGAAAGTTAACTGCATCTACTTCCATTCTAATCTGTAGGGCAGACATTTTAAGACTAAAGTGTATGGCATGCTAACGATAATAAAATGACGAGCTGGACACATGTCACCTGAGTGCTCCATGTTCAGTTATTTCTTTCCAAGAGATGAAATAAGGTTTAGAATAGAAGACTCCTTTCCTTACACACACACACGCGCACACACACACACACACACACACACACACACACACACACACACACCCACTAGTTTCTCTAAGGTTTAAAGAGATGGGATGACCTGGTTAGAGCTATCCTATTACAGTTTTTCTCAGAGAAAAGAATTCATCTGTTATGGTTTAATACTTACAAAGCAGGATTATATAAGGCTCTACTTTTCCCCATTAAACAATAATTGCCTTTCAAAGATTGCAATGAATAAAAGAAGCAAATGAATAGAATTTCCTTCTCATTATGCATTTCTCATGTTAGAAAACTTACAGTCCTTTAGCTATTTAACTCAACCACCAGGTAGACAGGATTTGTGCAAGAGAGCCTAATATGATGTCTAGTGATTGAATTGTACTCATAGAGTACCAAACAAATAAGCAAAAAGTTAATTAAGAAATTCAAAAGCCTATCAAAACCATTGAAGATCCAATTACATTAAGGTCATTTCTACCCTGGAAGTGCCTTACAGGTGCTATTGGGAATCTGAACGTTGCTGTGTGAGCTCACTTTTAACTCATCCTTCTGGGACCTCTGTTTTCGAGGTTATATAAGAAGGAAATTACATAATATTGTATGTATTTTCCACTTCTGACATTGAAAGTTTGTGTAACTTGGAGAAAGGTGAAATAGAGACCATAATTAGTTAAGTACTATGATAGGACCTGTTATAAAGCAACCTGGCTGAATCAGAGAACATCCAGATGTTCCTGGGAGTAAGGATGAGTCTTTATGAGGTCAGCATTTGACTCTGTGGCAGTAGATTGCTCTTCTAAAGTGAATGATTGTCATCCAATTTGTAGATGGTCTAAGTGAAACAAAAAGTTTAAAGAAGAGGAACCCACGCTCTGTCTGCTTATTTAAGACATGGGTCATCTCCTGTCCTTGGAGTGGGGTTTGGAACATCTGATACTCTGACCCTTAAGCCTTAAGACTAGATGACATTTATGTCATCCACATTCCTGAGTCTCCATTTTGCAGGTGGCAGATCATGGCACTTTTCTGTCTCCCTAACTCTTTTTTCTTCAATGAAACTTCACACCCAATACCCACCCATACTCATGTACTCATGGCACGTATTAGTTCTTTTTTTTCTTGGAGAAGTTTAATATAGAAATATAAAATAGAAATATCACAAGATTAAATCTCTGGAGAGCTTGCAAGTTCCAGAGTTCCCACATGCGTTTCTCAGTTCATAAGTTTGCAGAGTTGTCATCTCATGTCTGGTTTTGTTTTCTATCCTTGTGTTTATTTCTTCAACTAGTATGATTTCCAATAGTCATAATGTAGTAGGACTCAGTATCTGGGAATGATTTAAGTCATTTCAACATATGTGTGTATGCACATTTTTGTTTTATGGTACTGGAAGTGGAACTTAGTGTCTCTTTCATGCTAGCAATTGTTCCACCACTGAGCTACATCCATGCACTTAAAGGAAAAAAAGTGTGGTGCTGAGAATTGAACCAAAGGCCTTATACATACTGAGCAAGTATTTTATCAGTAAGCTATATCCCAGAATGCAACCAAGTATATTTAATACAACAAATACACTAAATAATCTCTTTCTTTCACAACTTATTATTCTTTTTGTTGCTCTCTTTTGATTTGTTTTGTTTCTCTGTGCAAGATTTTATTAAACATCTTTAAAGGATAACATCCAGCCTCCAGATGTGGCTGCCGAGACCCTGTTATGCTGTGGCCACTGGCTGGGACATGGCAAGAAGCTCTGGCTTCCCACCTTGCTGAGATGGCAGTGGTGGGCAAGATTTCATCTTTAGGTCTACAATGCTCATGTGGTCAGGCAGAGCTTCTCGGGGCAATCTTACCACTTGGCTTCCAGGGCGGCATGATCTTCACTTTGATGCCCAGCACATCCTGTCTGAGGAGTACATATCACATGGCAGTGTCAACATAGTAGTTAACAGGGGCTCCACTATGAATCATCAGCCCACCCACAAACTTCATGGACTTGGCCCTCTATCCTCAGAGCCTCCCAGACACCACAACCTTGCAGCCCTTGGCCCCACTCTCCATGAGTGAATCGAATCACACCATAGCTGGCCTTTCATACACCAAACCGTCCTAAGAGTTTGTAATGTAGAGACTCTGCCTGGGCAATGGTTGGTACACAGACCTATTGTGACCACCGTTTCTACATAAAACTGTACGCTGCCCTCAGGGAAGCTGCACCTCTGCTGGACCACTGCTGTCAACTCTCTGATCTGACGACCCTTCTCTCCAAGAATATTCTGTGTTCTGGTGGCTAAAATAATGATTTCTGTTCCAGTTGGTGTAACTCAGACTTCAACTCCAGAATAGCCATCTTCAGCCAGCTTCTGAGTGAGGAACTCACTCAGTTCAGGTTTGAAGATGCCCTGAACCACAAACTTCCTCTTTTAGAAATCTGTACCACTAGTTTGCCACCATGTGCCACCAAAAGAAACCAACTTAATATTCTTATGTCTCCGTTTTTATCATTCAAATGGAAATCTGTACAACTCTGGAAAGAAAGATTGTTTTTTAACTTTTTTGCATGACTTGCTGGTTCATTTTCAGGGCTTTAAAAGTACAAAGGAATCAATAATAATGTCTAATGGAACTAGAGAAAAGTTATAAAACCCACTATAACTATACATAAATGGAATTATTAAAAGAATAACAATTAAAAACACGAAGAACAAAATTAACTGAAAGACAAGGCTGAGGTCATCAGCCACAGAGAATGTCATCATGTTGTCAAGCAATAGAAGTAACCCCAAAGTAACTGATGAGTATTGTTTAGTAATGCAGGCATCACCGATGACATTCATTGGGTGTCGGATGTGTCCATTGTGGGTTGCTGTTTGTTGTTTTGTTTGTTAGCCCTGTCTGAGCCTATGTTAGAAAACACTCTTCACAGCTACTTGTTTCTAAGTTATCAACTAGAGAAAGTGTTTTGATTGGTAGAGTCCAGCTCATGTCATACCTGCAAAGGAGTCTGAGAACTTGGTAGCTTCAGTTTCTCTGAGGGTTGGGGGGGAGCGGCTTAAAAACATGTCAGAAGACTCTTAATATCCAGGAAACTTCTCAGAAATGATGCAAATGGTCTCAGAGTCCTTGTTCTGCCCTGTCACACAGGATCCATTTTCAGCCACACCTCTATCATCATAGTTTATTGTCCTTTTGTTAAGGCATTGGAATAAGTGTCTATTTTTTAGAATAAAATTATTTTTGTGTATTTCTTTTTTTAATATATAACATACTTTCACTACATATTTTATTTTATTTTTTCTTTTTTATTTCTTCAAGTTACATCTCAATAACAATCCTACTACATGCTGTGGTCCCACCCTCCCACCCTCTTCCCCCTCACACCTCCCCATCTGCTTCCTTTTATTTTATTTTTTTATGTTTAAGGTATATCTCCCCCCCCCAACAGCTCCCCCTTTCAGTCCAACCAGTAGCTTTTTCTCTTATGACAACAGATACAATAAAAAACAATAATTAGTCCACAATTATGAAAATTATAAGGCATAACATACATTCCCAATATCCAGTCCATATGTATTTGGCAACTGACTTTAACATTCCACTATGCAACCATCTCCATGAGCTTCCGTCCGAACTTGTACCACCAACTTAAAAACATCTCCTAAGACCCAGAACACCCTCATAATCCCTAAACAACTCAAAATTTAACTATGAGACTATAACTATCTAGTCTTCAGCCACATCAGAGACCTGAGAAGGATGAATACATCTGATTATACAGGAAGTGCAGGGCCAGCAGCTTCCAAAACTAAAAAATGACAAACAACTGACTGCCTGGACAGTTCCCAATTTCTCGCCATACATTAGAGCATCTATCTTCAGCATTTTGGCTCCGTTTCTCTGACAGACATTAATTATAAAGCAGAAATTATGAAGGACTTGCACACCCTGCCTTGGTATAGCTAGGCTGTCAACTTACCTCATTCCAAGTTTTGTCCTTTTTGGACAGAAGTCTGTCTACAGTTAAAGCAAAGGATTTTTCTTGGTCAGTGACAAGGTTGCCACTAATACAACCATCTCCAATTGGAGATTCTTGGATGATCATCCTCTACGTGGAGTAGAATAGGGGTGCTATCAGGAGCTGACATTTCTAAATATCAAAAAAATCTTAAGTTTAGAAAACATCTTTGAATGCCATATTCTGCAGATCTCTTGAGGTTTTTGAAGACTACCTATCTATCTCCATATATTTGGATAAGCAAATGGTGATTGTCTCTTAGCAACTTGATTTCTGAATAACTTAGAAAACATCTGTGATAGACTACTCTAGTACCTAGCAAAATGACATACTTGAATGACTATTAGTTTGCATTTCTTAATTATCCTAAACAGTTTATGACAGTGGTTAACAAAAGTCTAAAATGTTACTTTTCATTTTTAAGTGTTACCTAGGTACAATACCTTAAAGAGAGTTAACATTAATTTTGTATCAATATTCAAAGATCAATACTGATGTAGCCAAATATAATCTTAATTTTTGTATCACTCTACAAAGATCAATACCAATTTAGCCAAATATAATCTTAATTTGTATCAATATACAAAGATATAAGAGCATATTCAATAATTTGTCCCTTTGTCTTTATCATTTCTATATTATGTCTTAAAAATTATTTTATAACTATTATACCAGCTTATATTGCAAGTACAAGGATCTGAATTTGGTTCCCAGGTCTAACATTTAAAAAACTAGACATGGTGGTATGCATTTTTCATTCCAATGTCAGGGAGGCTGAGAATGGGGAGTCTTGGGGCTTGATAGTCAGTCAGCCTAACCTACACAGCAAGCATCAGGCCAGTGAGAGACCCTGCCTACAAAAAACAAACAAACAAACAAAAAAAAGAAAGAAAAAGAAAAGAAAACCCAAACAAAACAAAAAACAAAGGTAAGCAGTGTCTGAGGAATGACTCCCAAGGCTGACCTCTGGTCTTTGAATTTACTCACACATGTCCAGGCATGAACATGTGTACACACACATACACACATGCACACTCACACACATGCATGCTATACGTATTCACATGCATGTATACACACACATTACATTAGGTCAAAGTAAAGAACATAAGTTTTTATTATAAACCTGGGCTACAATGTGATATCAAATGTGCTCATTAATGACCTCAAAGACTGAGTTTGTTTAAGGGGACACTGTATGTTGAGTAAATAATGACCTAAAGCATGACAAAGAAGAACTTCTCTATGCTTATGTGATTTGGGGCCCATGAGAAAAATGTCCAACTAGGACTATATGGTGGTGAAACTGACAGCTCAGAGCAATTTGTGGGAATCAATTTTCCATTCTTTTTATTTTCGTGTTGATTGCCAGGAAATGATTTCATGAAACTTAGTTTATAAGAAGTACTCATTACATAAAATGTCCTTTCAAATCTTTTAGGTACCATTCTGCCTTTAGCTATGATTTGTCCTTTAAAGAATACCTACTGTTGTAAGAACCCAGTGTTAGATCTTGCCAGGATGATTGTGGGAAGAAGGGCATGTTGACTTTGAAAATTGGGAAATGCTTGGCATACATGGGACCATACCTAGAAATAATAAAGGCAATATACAGCAAGCCGGTAGCAAGCATCAAATTAAATGGAAAGAAAATTGAAGCATTTCCTCTAAACTCAGGGAGAAGACAAGGATGTCCACTTTCATCAAATCTCTTCAACATAGTACTTGGAGTTCTTGCTAGAGCAATAAGACAGCTAAAGGAGATATAGGGGATACAAATTGGAAATGAAGAAGTCAAATTATCCCTATTTGCAGATGATATGATAGTATACATAAGTGACCCCAAAAATTCCACCAGAGAACTCTACAGCTGATAAACACCTTCAGCAAGGTGGCTGGATACAAAATTAATTTTAAAAAAAACCCAGAAGACCTCTTTATAAAAAAAAATAAATGGACTGAGAAAGAAACTAGGTAAACAACTCCCTTCACAATAGCCAAAATCAATATAAAATACCTGGGGGTAACTCTAACCAAGCAAGTGAAAGACCTTTATGACAATAACTTTAAGTCCTTGAAGGAAGAAATTGAAGAGGACATCAGAAAATGGAAAGATCTCCCATGCTCATGGATAGGTAGGATCAACATAATAAAAATGACCATCCTTACCAAAAGCAATATACAGATTCAATGCACTTCCTATCAAAATACCAACACAATTCTTTATAGACCTGGGAAAAGCAATTCTCAACTTCATATGGAATAACAAAAAACCCAGAATAGCTAAATCAATCTTGTACAGAAAAAAAAAAAAACCTGGAGGTATCACCATCCCAGATTTCAAGCTGTATACAGAGCAATAGTAATAAAAACAGCATGGTACTGGTATAGAAACAGACCAGCAGATCAATGGAATTGAATTGAAGACCCAGAAATGAACCCACACACCTATGGTCAATTAATTTTTGACAAAGAAGTCAAAAATGTACAATGGAAAAAGGACAGCATCTTCAACAAATGGTGGTGGTCCAACTGGATGTCCATATGTAAAAGAATGAAATTAAATCTATACTTATCACCTTGTTCAAAACTTATATCCAAGTGGATCAAAGACCTTAACATAAGGCCAGACACACTAAATCTACTAGAAGAGAAAGTGGGGAAAACCCTCGAACTCATCGGCACAGGTGACAACTTCCTGAACAGAACACCAACAGCTCAGGACCTAAGACCAACAATCAACAAATGGGACCTCATGAAACTGAAAAGCTTCTATAAGGCAAGAGACACTGTCATTCGAACAAAACAGCAACCTACAGATTGAGAAAAGATCTTCCCCAACCTCACATCTGACAGAGGGCTAATATCCAAAATTTACAAAGAACTCAAGAAACTAAATGCCAAAAAACCAAATAATTGAATCAAAAAATGGGGAACAGAGCTAAAGAAAATTTACAAAGGAGCAATTCCTAATGGCTGAGAGACACTTGAAGAAATGCTCAACATCCTTAATCATCAGAGAAATGCAACTCAAGACAACTCTGAGATTCCATCTCACACCAGTCAGAATGGCTAAGATCAAAATCTCATATGACAGCACATGCTGGCGAGGGTGTGAAGAAAGGAAAACCCTCCTCCATTGCTGGTGGGAGTGCAGGCCTTTGCAACCACTGTGGAGGTCAGTCTGGTGATATCTTAGAGAACTTTGAATAGCTCTGCCTCAGGATCCAGACATACCACTTCTGGGTATACATCCAAATGATTCCTCACTAAATCACAAGGAAGTTTCCTCATCTATCTTCATAGCAGCCTTATTTGTAATAGCTAGAAACTGGAAACAACCCAGATTTCCCTCAACTGAGGAATGGATTAAAAAAACTGTGGTACATCTACACAATGGAATACTACTCAGCTATCAGAAACAATGAAATAATGCAATATGCAGCCAAATGGATTGAAAAAGAGAAACTCATCCTGAGTGTGAGCTAACCCAGACCCAGAAGGATGCCCATGGCATCTATTCACTTATAATCAGATTTTAGCCATATAATACAGGATAACTATACTACAACGAATGCACCAAAGGGAACAGGAACATAGACTTTTTTTTATCTATCTGTGAGATGCTTTGCCCATGTGGTGCTGCCTTATATGTTCCCAGTGTATGAGGAGGCTCTTGGCCCTCATATGACTGCTGAACTGGGGCGGGGGACTGTTCTGTAGGGACACTCCACTCCAGAGGAATGGGATGGAAGGGATAGGGGGTAGCGGGTGGGAGGGCCAGATTGGGAGGGGTGGAAAGAGGACACTGTGATGGAGATGTAACCTGAAGTAATAAATAAATAAATAAAAAGAAAATAAAAGAAAAAGAAAAGAAAAGGGGAAAATGCTTCACATAGCAGCTGACAGAAAGTGAGCTCAGTGGTTCTGATGGGAAACAATGACTGTGATTTTCAAAACTACTCTCATGGTAGTTTTCAATGGTCCTTCATAGTCAGCTTTTATAATCTACATTTTATATATAAACAAAAGAAACCATGTTTGAGTAAGCTTTGATACTTGTTCAAGGGTACTATCATATAATAATGATACCCTCTCCAAGATATCTGTTATGATTTATGAAATGTCCTCTACAGGTTCCTGTGTTGGGATAAATTGTAGGGAGTTAGTAAATATCTAGGGGTTTCTGATACAGTCTCAATTAGGGGCATGAAGATCAACTTGGCTGTGACCAATTAGCTTATCAGCTTGTGGACTAAAAACAGGAAACAGGAAAGCCTCAATGGACTAAAAAATAAGGTTGAAGCCAGGTGAAAACAGGAAAGACTTAACTGACTAAGAAACAAAGTATTTGGCTTGGCATTGTTTTCATCTGCTTTGTGGGCAGAGCCCAAATTAAGCTGAAACAGGCAGAACAAGGAGAGATCCTATTTAAGGACAAGTGGATGGAGCCAAGGGGCCCCCATGCTAGAGAGCTCCGGTGCTAGTGAGTGCTCACACTAGAAATGACAACAAGTAGTTTGCATCGTCTGATGGAGAAAGTGCTGGTGAACTGATGGCCGGATCTTCCTGAGGCAGAAAGAAGCTGGTGAGCAGAGAAAGCCTCAGCAAGACAGCAAAAGGCCAAGGACTAAACCCTGTGGCTCAGCTTTTGCCTAGAGGGGTTTGACCTGTCCGAACAGTGGCCTGAATGAAACTGTGGCCAGCTTTAAGGACTGAGGCAGAGCGGCAGAGTTGCTGATGCGAAGGACATAAGTTGGCCTACAGACAGCTGGGGTCTTCCTGAGAGAAGAAAGCCTCAAGCCTTATTTAAGGTGAGACCTCCATAGCCAATTTACCCTGACAAATCTACATCTGAGATATTCCAGAAAAAAGACTAAGTGCGTTAAAGGGTCTACCCCAGAGACTGTGTTCCTGACGACTGAGGACCTGCCCCAGAGACTGTATCCTTCTAATAGTTTATGAAAATAGTTGTAATAGTTATGAATAGGTGTAGTGGTTAGGTCAAAGGGGTTGTAGGAATTTGTAGGATTAGTAGTTAAGTGTTTATATTTTTTATAAGTGAATATAGTTATCAATAAATACATATTTAATAATTTAAAAAGTTCGGTTGCAATAAGTGGTCCTCAAAGACTGGTGTAGTTTTGGTAGGTTGTAGAATCCTTTGTACATGAGGCCTAATTAACACAAGTGGGTCACTATGTCCTTGAAAGTTATATATCTGTTCACTTAGGGCATAGTTCTCTGCTTCCCACTCTTGCAAGAACCAAGCAGTGCCAGCTTCAAGTGTTTGCTGTTACAGGCAGAGCTGCTATGCTGTGTCTCCCTCATCATAAGAGGCTGTATCTGCTGCAGTCATTACCAAAAGAAACCCTTCCTCCTTAAGTTGCCTTTGGTAGGTATTTTGCCACAATGATGAGAAAAGTGACCAAAATACACTATCTACATGTTCTTCCCTATGAAACCATGACTATTTGTTGTCATATGGTAAATACAATTAATGTTATGGTTGGAATTAATGTTGTAAAGGAACTGACTTTAAAGCAAGGATTCTATCCTGGGTTATCTCCATGGGTCCAATATAGGCTTCTTCAAAGAGGAAGAAAGGAGTCAGAAGAGTAGATTTGAGGTCAGAGAGAGAGTTCATGTTGCTCTTTTGATGTGTGCTAAGACATGATAAGATTTATGATCAACACCAAAGAATGCAAATGGCTTTTAGAGTTTGGAAACAATAAGAAAACTTAACTGCTCTAGAACTTGCCTAAAACTACCTTGGCCAGTATCCTGTCTGTAGTCCTTTGACACCCATTCTGAACTTGAAAGATAGTATGTGTTGTTTTATGCCACAAAGTTTGCTGTAGGTTGTTTTCCCAGTAATATGAAATGAATATAGCCACATAGTGTTTAAATGATCCCATCAGGATTCATCCAAAGTCTGAATTTTGAAAGGCAAATGCCCAGTTGGTATAATAGAAAGAGAAGCTGGAGAAGTCAGCAGAAGCTGATGATAGAAATTCCAGGAGACAAAGCATTAAAAACAACTATGAGATTACCAAAGAAAGCATTGTTAGAAGTTGATAGAAAAGATTTTTTTTGGATCAGACACCTTATTATAACTGAGCTCTGTTTTTGACTTGTCTTTTAAGGCAGTGAAACAAAGCAAAATAGGAAGATACACTATATTTTGGTGAGAATATCAGCCCAGTGTGGGAGATCTCTGCCTTGACCACTAGTCATTGTCCAGAAGCAACAATAAAACCTGGGGCAGAATATGTGAACTACAACTGCAGGTACCATTTAGTGAATGTGATAGGTGTCCATGCCATAATACACTCTGTCTTCTCAATCCATAAGTAAGTTCTTTCTTTTATATTTTTGATCGTGAGTCTGGCCTTTAATGGGTGAGCCATCTCTCCAGTACTGTTCTTCCTTTAAGTTGATTTTTATCATACATTTTGTCATAGCAATGTAAAATGTAGCAAATACAAGTGCAGTTTTAAATGATTCACATATGTTAATTTATATATTGAATATATTGACTAAAGTCAGCTATATGATTTAAGTACTACCTTATTCCTATTCTATAGGTGTGAAAATCTTACCATACAGACAGGGAAAATTTAAGAGAGTCACCCATACTCACATAACTTGAATTTGAAGAGGTGAATTTGAACCAAAGCAGTCTGACTCTAGATGACATTCTCTTAGCCCTTATAAAACAACATTGGATGGCTTATAGACCACTAGGCTTAAGTAGGTAAGGACCTAGTTCTAGGTGCCACATGGCATGTTTACTTCTTAACTGTGCAGAGGGAAGACATCAATAGTGGGTGGCACTGCCCAGACTTCCTCAAAGGTTGTTTCGCTTGCGCCATCTGGTCTCAGGATATAGGAATCATCAGCAACAGCAGAAGAGGACTGCCATAGAGGTGGGCCACAGTTTGCCTCTCTCCAGTGATTTGTGTCATACATAGTAAGACTGGTGAGAAGACCAAAAACAGGGAGGAAGAAACTTGACAGTGAGGAAGGACAAAATTGAAGTTTCCAGCATAGCACCTGTTGGCATTTTTGAACACTTTTGCTATCATGGAAGAATGAATGGAGCAAAATACTAAGCACTTAGAATCTGACCTTTCCATATGGAGCAATGTACTCGCTAAGCAATCAACATGTTTATCCAAATGTTTAAGTTAGTGGATAACCAGGTAAAAAGTGTGAGGCTGGAAAAGAAGCTACAGATATACTTCTTTTCAGAAAACTACAGAAAGAAGAAATTTATAGAACCAAGTACCATTTTTATACCCTCAAGAAAGAGTAAGAATAAACATTATCCACTTTTCCAGGGTCAGGATCATTCTGTGCTATTTGGGGACCCCTGCCTATGCACAGAGACAGGACAGACACTTTGCGTGTTCATTTTCTCAGAAAGATACATCTTTCAATCCTCTTAGTGTGGACCACAGAGTTTAAGAGTAAAGGCCAGCAAGGGCAAGAGGCCAGATGCCTACTTTAAAGGTTGTGCCACTCAGACATATGTTTCATGGAGATCACATGAAAGCCTGGCCTGTCTCCCATCACTGATGGCACTGTGGAAGGAAACAAGGAAGGGAAAAATTGGCCTCAGTTTCATGTAGGAGAAACAATAAGGAAAGTAAAGGCCAAGAGTGAGGCTGGTATTTACACCCACTCCTATCCTGTAATAAATAGAGACATACATTTGACTAAAGTTAATAGAAAACAAATAATTAAATGTTAACATTGGGGTTTCATCAAGATGTCATAAAAGAATAGCTCTTGGGAAGAAACTGAGGAGTGGGAGTTGCCACCTTACAATATTGTCTCCATTTCCATATGGTTCCAAACTGTAAGGCATTAGGGAGAAATTCCATGTTTGATTGTATAGCAAGTAACATGTAACTGAAATTTCCATGTATCCAAACTCAGATCTACAGTTACATATTTTACTCTCTTTGGAAAAAATGTAAAGAACAAGTAACTCTTCCTTACCATAGGACTTTGTCTTTAATCTCTGGGTGAAATAGGTTTCCTAGGAAACAGATCTCATGGATAATCCTAGAGCTCAGCCACTTAGTCCTGAAAATGAATCAGTAGAGCTTTTCATAATGGCAGTTCTTCCATCCATTCCATTTTCAATTGAGTGTGTGCTAAGAATCTGAAAGACATATTTGCCAGTTGATCAGAACTTAGCCTTGGCTTATTAGGGATCTAGCCATAATTGTGAGGCAGGAGAGAATTTTTTCTCATGCTCTTTTGATCATGCTGGATAATGATTTTTTAACCATATTTATTTAGTTTGGGGAAAAATTAATCTATTTGATTGTGATTTCCTTAGGCTTTTTGTACTTATATTATTGTATTGTAATATAATGTATGCGTTAAAATATATATTAAAATTGATTTTGCTATGATGACATTTTTGGACATGTTTGGAAATGTGTAGAGTAGGATTTTATTTTAAAGGTTTCATCTTATCGTTTGTTCTTTATAATGCATAAATAATAAATGCAATTTATATTAGTTAGGTTTTTATAAAGATTAATTAATGGAATTAAGAAAAATGTGGATTAATTGGGTTGACTCATTTCATAGAGGGTTCAGTAGCAGAATCATGCCACACTTGGATAGGCAGAGAATCAGATGGCTGTTCAATTCAAGATACTGGGAGCCTTACGGTCCCAGTAAAAGGCTGAAGGCCTCAACACTCCTTAGAGAGTCACTAATGGTGACTCACTATTGACGAGTGAAGGAGGAAGATTATGTTAACAGAGGAGCATAGAAGCAACTGGTGCATTTTCTCAGAAAAAAATGGAGTTAGCAAACAATGGCAAACGTCTTTCTCCATTTTTTTCTTATTCTAGCCCAACAGAAAACATGGCCCATGTTTACAGCAGTCTTTTTCTCCTGATCACTAACTATGGTATATGCTACCCTCTTTGGAGATAATTCTTACACACACCTAGTGATATGCTTCACTAGTTTTGGATATCTCTTCATATACTCATGTTGGCAAGCAAGGCTAACAATCAGAAGTCCAGCCATTGTCAGGTTCATATCCAATCAAATCTCCTTATGGAATAGAGACAATAGTAGGTCTTAATTCTACTGCTCATGATATAAGCTACTTTTCATGAAACCAAAACATGTTTCTTCTCCTCCCAGAACAGGTGGTGGAGATCTCTGAAACATACGTCTTTTTTGTTCCTGAGAGCCAATAACTTACATATGAAAATAACTAAGTACTGATATTAATTAAATTAGTTTTATGTTACATTGTATTACATCGTAACATAATAGATTGTCTTCGTTACTTTCTGTTGCTGTGATAAGACATCAGAATCAAGGCGACATATAGAAGAAAGAGTTTATTGGATGCTTATAGCTTCAGAGGCATGGAAGCAACCAGGTAGGCCAGTGGGCATGTAGTAGTAGCTGATTTATGTGCACAAGGAAGAGAGAAAGAGAGAGACAGAGAGACAGAGATGCAGAGAGACTGAGACACACAGAGAAACAGACAGAACCCCCCCACACACACACACAGAGAAACAGAGACCAGAGACAGACAGAGAGACAGAGAGAGAGAAATTAGGATGGGATAGTATTTTGAAGTCCTAAAGCCCTCCCCCAGTGATATACCTCTTCCAACAAGGTCACACCTCTTCATTCTTTCCAAACAGTTCTGCTAACTAAAGACCAAGTATTTAAACAAAATGAGCCTATGGGAGCCATTCTCATTCAAATCACCACAGAGATGAAATAAATACAGATATTTTCTTAATGTATATATGGAAAACATACTCTTTGACAAACTATAAAAGAAAAACTAATAATAATTATAATCCTCATTTCCTGGTCATATAGTCAGTCACAGCTGGTATTTACAGCTACCTGATCTATATTTTCTTCCCTTTCAGGAAGCCCCTCACTGAATCGTGGTCTTAGAGGGGTGACACACATCTTCATTCCTGAAAGAGCCTGGGCATTTAATTACAATGTCTGCTTTCCTATTGTAATTCTGGGCTTACGAACTGTTACTGCACTCTCTCATTAGGCTCAGCTTACATTATTCTGTGGCTTCTGTAGCCTGTATCCCCAAGCTTATCCAAATTTGTCTTCAAACCATTTCCAAAGATTTAAGAACCACATGGTCAAGCACACTCTACCAATGACATCAACTCTGAGACACCACATTATGAATCAGCTGCCATTTCCCTGTATTTAAAATTTTATTAAAACATAATCACACCATTCCCTTGTTCTTCTCTAATAGTTCTTCCATGTCCAAACCCTCTTCCTGATTCCCTTCCAAATTATAGCCTTCACTTCCTTAAACTCTGTTATCACATAGACATATAAATGAATAAGTATGGAAATACGACCTACTGAGCTACCTACTGCATGTTTGTTTCTAGGACTGATCACTTTTGAATCACCATGACCACAATACCTGACAGAAACAATTTACGGGAAGAAATACAAGAGGAGCTCATGGTGGGGAGTATTTACATGGCAACATGGTAAGATGCAGCCAGAATGGTCAGCTGTAGGGGCTAAACAGCCAGCACCAAAGACCTATTCCTAGTGACATGCTTTAGACACCTGTGTGATGCTTCCTAAGGCTCTACTCTCCCAAAACAATGCCACTACCTAGGGAAAAAGCATTAAAAACCTGAACCCTTGAGGTTTATTTTAGATTCAAAGGATAAAATGTTTGCTAATGAGTTGTAAAATGAACTCCAGCATACCTTCCATAGATGCCAGTAATGACAGAACCCAAGGAACCCCATATTCCACACCAGAGGTAACCATTAGGAGGACTCAAGGAACCTCATTCTGTTTTTTGTTTTTTTTAAATTAGATTTTAGTCATCTTTACTGAGGTATAATTTAGAAACAATAAAGTTGGCCTTCATTACAATTAAGCAAATTTTGAAAAATGTAACCAGGAGATCACATTATATATAGAACATCCCATGATTATACAATGTTCCCTTTAATTACTGTAAAAAATAACTTTTTAAAAAAGGAATTCTGGGCTGACAGTCTCCTAGCTTTTGAAAAATATTGTGATACTTCTTATGATTCTTATGACTTCATGGTTTCTGATCAGAAATTTACTGTCATATAAATAACTTTTATGGTACCACTAAGGTTTCATTTTTCCCTGGTTGCTTAGAAGATTTTTTTTTCTTAATTTTCAAGAATTTGATTGCAAACTTAATTTGAAATAAAAGTACGTAGGAACATATGCAGAAAATAGCAGAGTAAAATGGTTTGAAGACTTGCTATTTGGCATTTGCACCAACAACAAAAAAATGTGAGTTCTAAGTTTTCTATATTGTAACAATAAACCTTTGGTTAAATGTATCTGAACAGACATTTCTCTGGGGTTATATCTCCATTTGATAAATCTGTACGATTTTTGCCTCTTGTCAAGTTTGAGGACCTTTTAGCCATTATTCTTTGACTACACCTTCATTCAGTCTTGTGTGCTTCCTCCTTTTCCTTTTGAAACTCTGGTGGAACAAATGATGGCTCATTTGTTATAGTTAAACAGGTTTCCAAGGTCTGCATTTTTAATCCCACTCTGTCTTCTGTCTTGCGCAGAATGTGCCAGCTTCTCTAACCACAAGCCCACAGATACTTTCCTTTGTAATTTTGGTTTTACTGTTGAGCCCATTAATTGAATTGTTTCAAATTTCAGGTACATTCTTTACATATTGTATTTCTTTAATGAGATTCCCTTTTCTACTGAATTGTCTTAACAGCATTTTATTTATTTTAAAAATATTAAACATTTTCTATTGAAAAGAATTTTCATATAGCATATTCTAATCACATTTTCCCCCTTAGGTATATTTTAAATAGATCACTAAAATAGTTTTTTAGGTGTCTGTTTGGAGAATTTTGACAGGTCTCTGGTGTTGACATCTATTGATTTTTTTTTCTTAAATCAAAGGTGAGCTTTTTCTTGTTCATGTACAAATGATTTTCATTTAAAATCTGTACATTTTGGGTATTGTATTTTGAACATCTCTATTCTACTTAAACTTTGTTTTACCTGGTTTTCCTTGACATTGACAAAGCAAGTAGAGGCATCACTTCATCAAATCTCAGGGAGGGATGGGGAAATTGTAATTTCAGTTATTTTCCCTTTTGGTTCTATCCATTTCCCTTTTTGTATTTTATAGTTCTATTCACTTATAGTCAGATTTTAGCCATATAGTACAGGATAACTATACTACAACCAATGCACCAAAGGGAACATGGACATAGACTTTTTTTCCTGTCCATGAGACACTTTTCCCTAGTGGTGCTGCCTTATATGCCCCCAGTGTATGAGGAGGCTCTTGGCCCTCATATGACTGCTGAACTGGGGTAGGAGACTGTTATGTAGGGACACTCCACTCCAGAGGAGTGGGATGGAAGGGATGGGGGTAGAGGGTGGGAGAGCAGGAGTGGGAGGAGTGGAAAGGGGGCACTGTGATGGAGATGTAACCTGAAGTAATAAATAAATATTTTTAAAAACTGAACCTAAAAATAAAAAATAAATAAAGCAAGGTGGATTTTAATTGTAGTCCCATGTTTCCTATTGAATTCATCTTCATAATGTGAATTGGTCAAGTTTTCTATAGTATATGACCAGGAGTGGTATAGCTGGGTTCAAGGTGCACTTTAATCCATTAAAAATAAAACAAGGTAGATTTTAATTGTAGTCCCATGTTTCCCATTGAGTTAATCTTCATAATGTGAACTAGTCAAGTTTTCTATAGATTTACTCCTCAAACACATTGAAAGATTTTTGTTACAGAAAATTTACCATAATTCACCATAAACATAGTACTGGGAATAAAAAAAATGCTGTAAAGTAATCATCAGTGAACTATGATAGCATCAACTATATTGAACTGACTAATTTTTTGAAAGAGATTTAAATTTTGAGTAATGTTTTGCATTTGTTGTTTTATTAGGAAAAAACAAAAATTCCATGTGGCAGGTTAGTGAATTCCACCAATGCAATATTGTACAACAAATCTCTTTTATTTGTCAAATTTGTAAGATTGTATTACAAGAAAATACTTTGATTAAAAGCATGTGTGTTATAAAACAACAACAATAACACAAACAAAAACAAAGTACATTCATATTAAAGATTGCTTTGCTTCTTACAGTATATGTTTGGCTGCTGTTTCTTTTTTCCCTTAAAGCATGTTTTTATTTATTAATTTTGTGTGTGCATGTATACACACTCATACCACAGAGGTCAGAAGTCAATCTGTGGGAATCAGTTCTCTCCCTTTATCAGGTGTGACCCAGGGATCAAACTCTTGTTGTCAGGCCTGGCAGCCAGTGCTTCTACCTCCTCTCCCCAGTCTCTCCCTCCCCCCTCTTTCCCTCCCTCTCCCGTCTCTCCCCCCCCCCCCTCTTTCCCTCCCTCTCCATTCTCTCCCTCCTTCCCTTTCTCTCTCCCTCCCTCCCCCCTTCATTTTGTCTCCTCCTCACCTTTGTATTTTTTGGACAGCATGTGTATATGTATAAACTTGTGTGTCCATTGGAGTACATGCTTTCTGCATTTGTGTGTGGAATGTAGACGTTGGCAGGGATATTTCTCTATCATTATTAATCTTTTTTTTTTTTCTTCCTGAAACAGGATTTCTTACTTAACTTGTAGCTTGCTGTTTAGGCTATACTGTCTGGCAATCAAATCTGTGAGATCTGTCTGTCCTAAAAGTAGATTTTAAGCTATACAACACTGTGCGTGGAGCTTATTTTTTCATGAATGATCACTAGGACTCTAAACGTGGGTTCTCATGCTAGTGGAGCCAGTACTTTAATCACGAAGCCACCCCCATAACCCTCCCTGATGTATCTCTATTTGCATCTGATAATGTCTTAATCCAGAGGGGAACAATTCTTTGCCATATATTTGAGAAATTATTAATGTAAATTCTGTACCTAAAGTGGTGCTAATTTTCTTCAGAGACTCTGCCAGGAATCTGAAAGTCCTCGTTCAAAGTCTATGTGTGAACAAAGTCAAGTTTTTACCAGTCACTAAGAAGTGCTATGAATTTTCTCAACCCCTAACTCTATGTCAGAATGTGGAGATACTATTCCTCTGAAAGGAATTTTGTGTTAAGGTTTGTACCTTGGCAGGAAATAAAATCTGAGCACGCTGTTCTTTTCTAAGGACATCCAATCTGTTTATCTTTTAACTGTCTTTCAAAACTTCAAGGTATAAAGAGGAATTCTTTTATGTGGAATGAATGACCTCAGTGGTGGTGCATAAGAGAGTACATGGGTTTTGGTATTGCCCCTCTCATCTTTCACCAGGACACAAGAATTCCTATCTTGGTTTATTTGCACAGACAGGAAGTGGTTCAGGCTTTCCTCTATACTCTCTTGTCGACTACTTTTTTTTTTTAACATTTATTCATTAATTCAAGTTACATCTCCATCACAACCCCCTCCCTCCACCCTCTCTCCCATCTATCCCACTCCTTCAGTGCGGGGTGCCCTCACATCTCAGCCCCTCTAGCTCATCAGTCACATGAGGGCTAAGAGCTTCTTCTTGCACTAGGGGCCTACATGGCAGTTCCACTAGGGTGATATGTCTCACTAACAAGTAGCAGAGTTCATGTTCCTGTTCCTTTGGGTCTGTTGATTGTAAGATAGTTACAATGTACTATATGTCTAAAATCTGGTTATAGGTGAATACATGCCATGTGTATCTTTCTGGGTCTGGGTAAGCTCACTCAGGATGAGCTTTTCTAGTTCCATCTATTTGGTTGCAAATTGCATGATATCCTTGTTCCTGATAGCTGAGTAGTATTCCATTGTGTAAATATACCACAGTTTTATTTTTTTTTAATCCATTCTTCAGTTGAAGGACATCTGGGTCATTTCCAGTTTCTAGCTATTACAAATAAAGCTGTTATGAACATAGATGAAGATATGTCCTTGTGGTTTGGTGAGGAATCTTTTGGATATATACCCAGAAGTGGTATGGCTGAGTCTTGAGGTAGAGCTATTCCAAGTTTTCTAAGATATCGCCAGACTTATATTCATAGTTGTACAATTTTGAACTCCCACCAGCAATAGAGGAGTGTTTCCCTTTCTCTACAACCTTGCCAGCATGTGCTGTCATTTGAGTTTTTGATCTTAGCCATTCTGACAGGTGTGAGATGGAATCTCAGAGCCATTTAGTTATTTTATTTCCATCTATTAGATATCTGATGTTTTCAGATAACAAAATTTTTATTTTATAGCTTTTTGTAAAAGATTTATTTTTTAATTGTGATAGTACAAAAATACAAAATTTACCATCTTAACTATTTCATATTGTACTGTTCTGTAGTATATGGTATAATTACATGATGTGTATCCAAGACCCAGGACTCACTTCATTCTGTAAAATTTCAAGTCTCCTCTCATGAATTATAATGTTTTTTTATATTTCTCTCTGTCCCTTGGAAAATACCACCTATTTTTCTGCAATTAACTATTCTAAGATCCTAATATAATAGGAACTATGCACTATTTGTCTTGTGATAGTTCACAATAATAAGCTTACCTCACTTATTTCCTCAAACCCTATCCATTTTTGTAACATATGCCATATTTTCTTTCAAATGGCTGAGTGATCTTCTACTGGGTGTCTACCAGGAATGAATTCATCACCCATCCCTTATTGGGGTTCACTTTTGGCTATATGAGTAATACTGACTGAAATGACATGACTTTCTAAATATTTTATAAGTTTATTTACAAGTAGGCTAAATTAATTCATGTACAGCCCAAAGTGGGGTGCTAGGGTCATATTGCATTTGCTATCAAAACTCTCTCCTTTGCACTCTGGAACTTACCCCAGCATTTCCTGTGTTCTCAGACTTTCAGTCTTGGACTGAGAATTACATCATCCCTAGTCTGAAGTGTTCAGACTTAGATTGAACCAAGATACTGGCATCTCATGCTGTAGGTGGCAGATGACCTATATGGGGATTTTTAAGCCTCTATAGTTTTATGAGAAAATTCCCTAAAATATCCCTACCCTGTCTCTGTCATCTACCTGTAATTCTATATTTCAGAAAAACATCCATACACTGTTTTCATATGAAACTCAAAGAATTCTTAGCTTGGGGAAAACCTAAAATCTGTTTTCCTTTAAGACATACAAGGGCTACATCAGTCAAATTGCTTATCTCCCCAATATACTCATAATGTTACACTGTTAAGGATAACTGCTCAGCATCCTGTAAGCAACAGTACATTAGTACACCAATATAACAAGGTACCAACATTATTCTGAGGAGAGTTCCTTGAGAAGCTACCACCAGATCAGGAACTTGGAGTGTGTTTGAACTCCATGCAAGTCCCACATAGTCAGCATTCAACCAGGGTCCATTATTACTTGGTTTTTAAAGGGGTCAGAAACTACTACCCAATAGAGTCACAGCAAAGCTAACCAGGTCTGTGGCATTTTAAGGGACAGACAGAGGAAGTCTTCTCTGAAATAAGTATTAATGCTTTAGAGGCTGAACAAAATGACCGGCAAATAATTTTAGTGCTATTCCCACACAAAAATGAGTAATCTAATTCAGTATAAAATTACTCAGCTTCTTTGGGTCTTGGATTGGAAGTCGGCATGGGCCCTCTAGTAATGATGTGTTAGAATGGAAAAGTCAGAGGTTGATTCCAGGTTATTTTCATTCAGGTAAAAGAAAATAGAATGGAAAAGATATTTTAGGTCTATAGAAATGCACACTACTGTTATGGGAAATAGAAAAATACAGTGATTCTCAGTCTCCACATCTACTCACATAGAAAATTTAAATTGTTTTAATGATACACCTGGTTGCTTTGGGCCAGAGATAATTAGTCTTGTTCCCTGCTTGTCACCAGAGTTAAAGGATCAATATTTTAGGTATTAATACCCAGTGCTCCAGGCTCCATGAGTCTTTTAGTCCTACTGAGAGTTCTTCCTGGAATTAATGCTATATATCTCTAAACTCACTTAATTTTCTCTAAAACTATGACAAGGGTATTATTATTCCCATGGTATAAAATGCACTAACTGAGGCATAATGACATAAAAGGAATTGGTGGTGCATGGTAGAGCTAGGATTTGAACTTAAGCAGTCTGGGTTCAGAGTTTGTGTTCTGAACCAGCATTCTGGACCTAAAACCACAAGAGGCAGGGAAAGACCTCACAGACTCTGCTGCGGTCTCTCCAGTAATAAGGAGGCTGATGCTGTGAAGGTCCTCAGTATGTGTATGTTACTGTACACCATAGCAAACAATGTCCCTCTGTATCTGAGCTTGTTGAGAGCAGGTGACAGGGTAAGAGGAGAGGCATGCTTCAGTGAGAAAGATCCAAAAAAAGCAACAGTTACAAAGCAAAAATAAGAGCTAGGTAGACTGAAGAAAGAGGTAGAACTTAGGAGAGCTTTGCTATGATATTTGTTGCTATTGTTGCTGGTTTAAATTTTAAGGAATGGTGTCTAGAAATTGGGTTATTTCTATACAACACAAGTGTTTGGCTTGCGGTTTCTGTTTATTTGAACCTGTATTGAGCAGCAATGTTTCTCTAGGGCCAAAATCTCAAGTAACCTGGCTTTCTTCTGTCCCCTGGGTCTGCATCAACAGTCAGGCGTGGATGGAGGAAGGGGTCCTCCAACTTTCACTGCTGAGCTCTTTGCTACTGACAGATTAAGGGAGATGGGGAGCTGTTGTCTTTAGTTGTATACCAAGTGCTGACCCCATTGCACTCCAATAAACAGTTATAACCCAAGTGCTATTCAAATGACCCTGATTAAATTAAAATAATAAGAAATACTGTAAGTTATTGGCAGAAATAAAAGACTAATAGGGATTAAGCATACATTTAGGCTTATTAACAGAAAGAACAAACCTGAGGAATCTCTATGTTTGGTGACACACCAAAATGTCAAAAGTTATAAAGAAAAGAGAAACAATATTGAAGAGTGAAACACAGAGCACCTAATAACTATGGTCCAAATACAAAGGTATAATACCTGTGATAGAAAGGACCAGAAAGAAAATTTAAGCTAATGATGCTTGGAAAATTTCCCCCAAACTAATGTTAGACACCAAACCACAGACCTAGGAAATTCAAGAGCAACAAGAAGAATGAATATGAAACCCAGAGCCAAAAGGTAACAAACCAGGGATGGGATGGAGATATATCTCAGCACCATAGTAGTGCCTAGTTCAGTCCAAAACTTTACAAAAGCAACAGACCAAACAAAATAAAACAAAAAACACAACCCTACTCCAAACCAAATCAAACCTGCAGAGTTTTTAAAATTATATCCCGGAACTGAAGGGAAAGCAAAGGCTTTCTCAGATAGACAAAAATGGATGTGTTGCTAGTAGATGGATCTTACAAAATGGTGCTGAAATAAAATTTTTATAAAGACAGAAAATAGAGGTTTGAAATGCCTCTGCATTAAAATAACAATCACTGGAGAATGAGTAAATGTATGTATATAACAAGCTTATATTCTCATTTTTAACTGACCTGAAAACCACACAATATGATATTAACACCTTTATGTATGTTACTTACACAGCAATGTGTATGGGTGCTCATGAGTCAATGGGGAAAATGATAACAAAGTTTATGGAATTAGAGAACAGAATTAGGAGGACGTGTTGCTATAAAGTCTTGTAGTATCTGTGAAACAGTGATGTGTGACTTGAAAGTGGATTTCTAGGTACTCTGTAGAAAACTCATTTGAAAATAGATGGAGATATAACCTGAAGTAATAAATAAATATTAAAAAAATTCAGACACCAAAATTAAAATATTTTCTCAAACCAATCTGCTTATAACAAATGCAAGAGAAGTCAGAATTTCAACAATCTCTGTATAATTTAGACTTTGTTGTGTGATGAATAGTTTTTATTTCATTAATTTCTCCTTTTATCTTTAATGTTTCTTACTGCCCACTGCTTTGGAGTTTGGCCTTCTTGTTTTTTAAGACCTTGAGGTGCAGCGTTAGATTATTTGCTTAAAGTTATTTCTGGTTTTTAATGTGAAGATTCTTAGTTATAAAAGTTGCATAGCAACTCTAGAATTTATAAGACAACTGACTCTATAGTGATCCTCCTGTC
>CAJQZJ010033828.1:3303361-3319476 GCA_907164525.1 Lophiomys imhausi | reverse complement strand
TTTATTTCTGTTGTTTTGTATTGTATTTATAGTTATAAGAAAAAGAATCATTATTTGGACTGAAAGGGAGAGCTGTTGGGGGGAAAAATAAATACCTTAAACTAAAAAAAAAAAAAAAGAAGGGAAGAGGATGGTGGGGCTGAGGGGGAGGAGGGTGGAAGGGTGGGACTGGAGGGGGGAGTAGGGAGGGGATTGTGATTGAGATGTAACTTGAAGAAATAAAAAATAAATTATTAAAAAAAAGTTGCATAGTAATGCCTAAGCTGCATCTCAGCAATTAAGATAAACTGTACTTTTACTTTTCACTTGACTCTAGGAATTTTATTATTTCCCCCATGGCTTCTTCCAGCACTCACCGGCCATTCTGGATGGTACTGTTCAGGCATGGCTTCTTCCAGCACTCACCGGCCATTCTGGACGGTACTGTTCAGGCTGGAAGTATTTGTGTAGTTCCACTTTGTGTTATTCCACTTGGATATGACATGGTTCAAGAAATTACTTTTATTCTTTTTATTTGTTAAAAGTTGATTGTGGACCAGAATGTGTGTGGAGGTTTCATAGGTTGCTGAGGACAATAGATTTTTCAGATCCACTGCAATGAATATTTTATAAACATCTGCTAAGACAATTTGGTATCTGATCTACTCTTATCCTAAAATGTTTTCATTGATTTTTAGTTTGTATGACAGATCACCCACTTTTGTATCCCGATCAATCTATCTACATTTTTATACCCATTGTGTTTGTTTTGTGAAATTGGAAATCCCCAACATCAGTGCATTGCCTTTACCACCATTTTTCTACATTCCTAGTTTTCTCACCCATTTTTGCTCACTTCCTCCTCTATTGTATACTTTCCTCATTAGGTCTTGGACTGAATTCAAATGCTCATGTGTATCCTCTCTCAGATCACTGATCAATTCTGGCCACTAAACTTCGACTGGCATTTTTACCTCAGAATGATTGATCTGAATGGGTGAGGCGTTGGCCATTGGGTTCTCTTGAGGAGCCACGTCAGCTCACTTCTTCATGTTTATCTGCCATGATTGGCACATGGATCTGGCTATTCTTTCACTGTCACTTGTCAGTCTTCTTAGAGTATAGATGACTCTTGAGGACATAAGCTATGATAAGTGGAGAAAAGAAACCAAATGAACGCAACAGCAGCAGCACTAACTCACACAAGATGTATAAGTACGTCACCATTGACCATTGAAGAAGAAAATGACATGAATGAAGAATGTGCTATGAAATTCAAAATAATGTGAAGTGACTGTTGAAAATCTAAGTGAATAAAGTGCAACAAAGAGGCAGGGAACAGGAAAAAAAGAAGCAAGAGAAAAGAAAAAAGAAGAGAGAAAAGAAAGAAAGGGCAGACTCAGGAATAGAGGTATGGAAAGAATGAAAACACAGCAAGAAACATGAAGAAAAATAAATAAAAGAATAAAGGACAAAGAAAATTCTCAGTGAGAGTGCTCAAAAGCAAATTAGATGAATGTAAGAAGGGGACAAAATAATAGAAAAGGAACCAGTGAGATGGTTCATCTGTTAAAGCATTTACCCTACAAGTTTGACTGCTAGAACCTAAATAAATGTGGAAGGAGAGAAATGACTCTGCAAAGCTATCTTCTGACCTCTGCATATGCACAGCAGCATAATGTTTGCTGCACCCACAACATACATATAGGATGTAGGAGCTTGTCTTTAAAAATGTCCAGATAAAAAGTCTATAAAAATGTTATTTTAATAAAATGAAGTCACACTCCTTAGGTGGAGGAGGGAGGAAAAGAAAAGAGAAAAGGGTGAAATGTTACAGCAGAATATCTCTCTTTTTTCACAATTAAGCAGCAATTATGAAAATTATAAGGTATAACATACATTCCTAATGTCTAGTCCATAAGTATTGGACAACTAATAATAATATTCAATTATCTATTTGTCTCAAGTTTAAAATACATAACTTAGTTTTTATCCTAACTTGCATTACCAACTTAAATAAAATCTTCTTAGACCTAGAACATCCTTTTAATTCCTAAACAACTTAAAACTTAATTGTGAGACTATAATTATCTAGCCTTCAACTACATCAGAGACCCCAGAAGGATAAATAAATCTGAATAAACAGGAAGTGCAGAGCAAGCAGCTTACAAAAGTAAAAAATGACAAGACAACTGGCTGCCTGGACAGTCCCCAATTTCTCTCAATACATTAGAGCATCTATCTTCGGCCTCTTGGCCCAGTATCTCTGACAGTCATTAATTGTAGAGCAGGAATTATGAAAGACTTACCCACCCTGTCTTGGCAGAGCTAGGCTGTCGACTTACCGAGCAGCATCTCTTTTGCCTCCAACTGGAGATATCTGGTTACCATGTATATGGAAAGAGGATGAGCAAGATTCAGCCAAATCTTCAGGCTGTTTCTTTCTTGTAGCTCATGCTGTTGATTAGGAGGTGTTGAAGACGTGTCTGTCCTAAGTCAGCTGAGTTATCTTCACTTCAATAGTGTCCCTTTTTGAAGAACTAGGATATCTGCTGTTCACGTTAAGCTTTACAGTTTCTGTGAATCTGAGAGGCTGGGCAGGTTCTCCCACCCTCTTGATACTCCCCAGTTTGTACCCTTGCAGAAGTGAATTTTATAGCTATAGAATATTTCTGGTATCTTGGGAATGATGAAAACTACCAAGGCATGAAGATTTTAACAGAAGGAGGGGACAGTCTTTGTCCTTTCCAAGCTATTGATCTCCTTGCTAGAAGGAGATAACTGTGGATATCAGACATTCCTGCAGAGCATCATGGTTCTTATGCTCTACAGCAGTAAACTGTAGAGAGATGGCTTCAGAGCTGATCTACCCACTGACTTCAGACTCAGGACCACCACATTTCAGAGCTGATCTCAGTCAATGAGTTTGCTCCTGGCCATTGAGTTTGGAATTACCTTGCCTTATGTGTGTGTTGCTGTTGTGTGACATGAGCCACCTACTGCCTACACTTTTGAGCTTGTCGGTGTCCAGCCTTCTGCTGCTGGTGGTAGAACCAGAGGTCTAGTGTTTACAAGATTTTGGCTTCTTATTCAAATAATTAAAAATATGGGCTCACATCATCACAGATGCTACCCCTGCAGCAGATAGGAACAAATACAGAGATCCATAGTCAGCCAATTATGCAGACAGTAAGAGATCTTGGAAACGCTCAACCTTAAGTGGTATGTCCCATCAAAGTCCACTCTCACTGCTCAGGGAACTCTATGCAGAGGAAGCAGATAGAGTGTAAGAAGGGATGGAGGACATCAACACAAACATACAGGGGGCTGGAGAGGTGGCTCAGAAGTTAAGAGCATTGGCTGTTCTTCCAAAAGACCCAGCTTCAAATCCCAGCACCCACATGGCAGTTCACAGCTGTCTGTAATTGCCGGGCATGGTCATGCACACCTTTAATCCCAGCACTCAGGAGGCAGAGGCAGGTGGATCTCTGTGAGTTTGAGGCCAGCCTGGTCTACAAAGTGAGCCCAGGACAGCCAAGGCTACACAGAGAAACCCTGTCTTGAAAAAACCAAAAACCAACCAACCAAACAAACAAACAACCAAAACCAACCAAACATACAAACAATGAGGCCTTTTAAAAACAACAGGATCTATGCATATATGAACTCATAGAGATTGAAGCAGCATGCACAGGACCTGGGTGTACCAGATGGGATCTTAGAGAAAGAAGTGAGTACATGCCTCCATCCCTAATCCAGAAGCTATCCCCAAATGACAACCACTTGCAAATGAAAATTTAGTTTCTTCCAAGGGAGTGTCTCTGAGAAAACAAACTACTGTTAAGGGTAGGCTGCATGCCCAGCAGTTGGTGGCCAACAGAAAATAAACTCAATGGCATCTTCAGAGGTTTCTTGTCTCATAATGTCAAGTCAGGGTTCTCTCTTTCCCTTCCCCCCTCTTTATTTCTCAGTTTTATAGTTTTGTTTATGTATTTATTTTACGCTACAGGTCCTTTGTGTATATATTATGGTTTCCAGTTTTGTGGGTTTTGTGGGATTCCTGAGTCTGATAATGAGTGAGTGTCCACATCTATATTTGTTTGTTATGTGTTTTCTTGGTATTCTTGGTCCCTTTTATTTCTGTTTGCTTTTTCCTATTCCGAATTTTTTTTATCTTATCTTATTTTATTTTTTTGTGCCTTAGATGCCTGTTTGTTTCCTAATGAAAGACAGAAAGGAGGTAGCTCCAGATGAGAGAGAAGGAGAGGAGAACTGGAAGGAGCAGAGGGAGAAAATAACATAATAAGATATATTCAATGAAAAGAATAATAATAGAGAAACCAAAAAGAGAAAAAAAAACATTTAAGGGCTCACATAGATTCCCAAAAGTATCAGGATTACTTTATTCAAAGCCAAATAATAGGACAGATTAGAAAAGGATACTTTGCCAAAATTGACAGCTGGCCTCATAAGTCAAAGTACTCATGGGCACCAATTATTATTTGGGGCATCATTTATGGAGTTCAGAGGAGGAATTGGGTTGTTAAGGAGCATAGCACAGACATTTCTCTATTTGAGTGATAGACTAGGCCATGCGATCATTTTTCTACTATATACATCCCTCTTTTGAATGCATCTGTGTTTGATCATACGGATATCCAATTATGCATAGACAAGTGATGAGAAGTAGGAATTCTTAGGCGTTCACTTGAGGAGACAGTTTTGCCTTACAGAAAAATGTATCTAAAAACCAGTTCAGGGCAGATTAGCCTTTCTGCTTTTTCTATCTTGGTACATTGTGGATGCATTTGAAGAGACACTGTCTATATGTGATTGCTGCTAGGAGCAGAGAAACTTCTACTATTGTTCAGAGAGGGATAAAAAAATGTAGCCTGATACAGGTGTGGGGTTTAAGGGGGTTTTGAGGTTGCTGTGTCCATTATTGGAGAGAGTTATGTGTATGCAGTATGTACAAGTAAAGGACTGGGCAGCCAAGTTCATTATTGGAAGAGGGGTGTGTATGTGGCTACTCAAGTAGAGCCCCAGGTTGCCAAACTCTTTCCTGTGCCACTTGCCTCATCTCCACTCCACAGCTTCCTCTCAGATCTGTCTCCTGTCTTGAGGAGCTATTGTAAGTTAAATTCAGGATGCCACTTAAGGTATTTCGCTGCTCTCAGGAAGTTTAGTTGTAAACACTAAATATACTCTCAGTATGGCACCAGACATTGTCCTATACAGTAACAGAATGGGATCATCACTGTTGACTTGTCCAGGGAGCAAACACACTTAGCCAAAACCTGCTGTTCGATTTGAGGCTAGAGAGTGTTTGCGTTTGTCCTGTGGGTAGGACTGCCTGACAATTTTCACCAGGGTTGCATGTCTTACCTTTTGGGTGAGCCTCCTGCTTCCCTACTCCTGCTGGGAGACAGGTGGCTGGCACTGTTTGACTTCATTTCTTCTCCTGTGCTTCAACCTCTCTCAGCATATACCCAACATTTTCTCGCCATCTCTGTGAGTTTCTGAAGTGCTTCCTCTCTCTCTGTATGGAAACCACTATTCTTTTTTACAGAGAATCTTACCCTCCCCCCGCCCCCAGGTATACATCCAAATGACTCCTCACCAAATCTCAAGGAAGTTTCCTCATCTATGTTCATAGCAGCCCTATTTGTAACAGCTAGGAACTGGAAACAGCCCAGATGTCCCTCAACCGAAGAATGGATTAAAAAACTGTAGTACATCTACCTAATGGAATATTACACAGCTATCAGAAACAACAAAATCATTCAATTTTCAGCCAAATGGATGGAACTAGAGAAGCTCATTCTGAGTGAGCTAACCCAGACTCAGAAGGATGCACATGGCATCTATTCACTTATAGTCAGATTTTAGCGATATAGTACAGGATAACTATACTACAGCTAATGCACAAAAGGGAACATGGACATAGACTTTTTTCCTGTCAATGAGACACTTTGCCCTAGTGGTGCTGCCTTGTAGGCCCCCAGTGTATGAGGAGGCTCTTGGTCCTCATATGACTGCTGAACTGGGGCGAGGGACTGTTATGTAGGGACACTCCACTCCAGAGGAGTGGGATGGAAGGGATAGGGATAGAAGGTGGGAGGGTGGGAGTGGGAGGGGTGGAAAGAGGACACTGTGATGGAGATGTAACCTGAAGTAATAAATAAATATTTTTTTTAAAAGAGAATCTTACCCTTAAGGTTACATGGAGGCCACTTCTAGTCCATCATTTTACCTTAACATCTTAAAGTAAGTTACTCATTTAATATCTTTGAAAAATGACCTTTAGCTCCCTCATTCTAATTAGTAACTTGGCTGCTGGCATGTGCAATTTCACCAGAGAAGGATTCCCTTGGAAGTGAAAGTTTCCAAAGTTCTTCTTTTTACTATTTTATTCACCAAATGTGTGTAGTAATATATATATATATATATATATATATATATATATATATGCGTGTGTGCGTGTGCGTGTATCCCTGCCCACACATTCATCTATTCATTATTATATACATGTATGCATGTAATGATGAATAGATGAATGTATGGGCAGGGAACCTGGTTTTTGTTAGGCCCAGTCTAGTTTCTCTTTTATCATTAAAGTCACAATGCGGTAGGCACTGTTTATTTTAGGGATGCAAGCCAAGTAAATTACAATCAGTTGATTTCATCTAAGGAGGTTTCGAGATGATTGAAAATGTTTTCTGTTATCTCTTCCTATTGACATGCATGCGTGCCACTATCAGGAAAACCTGACAGAAACTCTACTAATATTTGGAGTGACTATCTCTGTCAGTTCCCTAAACCACATGCCTTGATATTGCCGTAAGAGTCTCTCCCACCTTGCTGCAGAAATCTGTTCCCGAGGAAGAGAGAGCAGACTGATTTCTAAGTGGCAGAGTCTGCACTGAACCGAAAGCTGTCCCAGAACGTACTGTTCAGGGACAAGCAGCTGGGCGTGTTGATGGTGGGACTGTAGAGAAACATTGCCTACCATCAACTCTGTACATGTTCACACCTCCACCTCAGCTTAGTTCTCAAGGACTCTGTTCATGTTTAAGAGAAAGATACTTGATTCATTTAACTTCAAATGAATTGTTTCCTTAAAAAGTACTTTGATGAAGCTTAACGTTTTATTCCCTCTTTAATAAACAACTATGTGGCACAGGTTGACATGGTTCGCTGAGTGTGATCTCCAAGATGGAACACTAGAAACACGAGGGAATGATCAGAAGTGTTGAGTCACTAGCCCGGGCAACAGTGAATCTCCTTGCGCCAAAGTTTCAAGCATATCATCAATGTCTTTAAGGAATTAGGAAAATAAAAATGCTACCTTAGGCAAGCAATATGAAGTGAAAGAAACACAGGATGTGGTTGGTGACTCACTGGAGCTGAGTTTAGCTTATTAGAAAACCCAGAGTTTCTTATCATAATGCCCTTCTGTTTGGAAACATTGACCGGAAGTATTTTGATTGAGTAGGGAGATTCAGTGGGGCAAGCTAGCTGTTCTTGAGTTCCTGAGATCTTGGCACACAGAAAACATAAAGGGGCGAGGTTGCCGCTGAAGACAGAGGAGGGTGCCAGCAAATTAAACAGAGGGTGAAGTTGAGGCTCTTGCTTATGGCATTGTTTCCTGGGTTTGGAGAGCTCAACCTATGCATATAAAATGATATTTTATGGCTCAATAGAAAAGAGATGCAGTTTCTTGGCAACAGGAACAAAGATCTTTATAAGCATTTCTATTATTTTAAAGCATCCCTGGACATCATTATTAAAATGGAAAAATAAAGAAAAAGAAAAAACTGACCTGTGTTGCACTCTATCTCAGCTTAAAGTAGGAAAAAAATGTTTTGAATTTTCTTTTTTTGATTGGGTTTTAGTCTTCTGAATGTGCTTCCCTATTCTTTGTGCAGAATTGCCTTTTATGAAGCATGTAGGCTGGAATTAAAGATAGTGATACCACACAGCCTCACTTCTCTGTGTTTACAAAAGTGTGACCGCACAGAATAGATGTGCAGACATTTTGAAGTATACAAATTCTATCCTGTCAACATCCCAACCTCTTCTAAGGCTCCTGCCAAGAAAATGCATCTAAGCAAGCAGGGTGGACCCGCATCCAACTCAGTGCTGTCACTGGTCCAGTTTAATCAGGCATCTCACTACTAATTTACATTTGGAGCTTTTTTTTCTTTTAGCTTATTAAGTAAATTGGAATAAAAACCTGGCTTGTCAATTCTTCCATCCAGTGTTTCTGCATAGCCACAGGCAGTAAAATGTAGCTTTGGAAATAACAAATTTTTAAAGTTCTGATTATCAGTGTGTGTGTGTGTGTGTGTGTGTGTGTGTGTGTGTGTGTGTGTGTATACAACATACTTTATATCTATTTTTATTCTCCAGAGCCAATGTTGAAAGTGTGTATGTGTGGATATGTGTGTGTGTGTGTGTGTGTGTGTGTATGTGCGTGAGTGAGTATGTGTGTGTGTTTGTATGTGTGACTGTGTTGGATGTACTGTTCATGTATTCTGACTGACTATATCAGAATAGGAGGTGAAAGTCAAGGTCAGGAAACGATCTTTCCAGGAGATGGTCTGGAGAACTGTACATAACCCATTGACTCTGAAAGAAGCAGTGGGTTCCTGTCTGGCCTATTTGAACTTCCCAAATGCAATGAGAGCATAGCAGACACCACTCACTTCTTTGCCAGGCCATTGTTGGTACTTTCCTGGGGAGCCTCCTGCGGGTGAGCAGACCACAACAGACAGAACTGGAAGGTCTCTATGGAGTATATAGCTTTAGCCACTGCTACTGAGGGGTAGGGAAGGAGCCCTAGCAACAGCATGTGAGGCCTCTAGGGATTTTTCCATGATGGCCTTTTCAAGAGGCTTAGTGAAAAAATTCAAGGATACTAAGTTCACTTTGAACTTCAGGAAATAACAGATGATTTGAAAATTATACTAAAGTAGCTTTTTTAAAGGTATTGTTCAAATTTAACAGGCATCCTGTATTTTATCCAGCAACTACTGACCTGACAAAGGTCAATTTCAGTATCAAGTAGATTAAGCGAGCACAGCACGTGCTCGATAGTCTTTCCAAGTAATAATAACTTTACCATCCTTTTCTGCCCTTTGTGCTATTGAATCATCTGGAACTGAGTTACAAAATTGTGGAAGAAGCATAAAGAAAGAAAAGCAGCCCTCAGTCAGACAAGCCCTGTCTCTATCCTCTCATGATGCTTGAACCTAGATCTCTTGATCTGGGAAAGAAAGCTAAACTGAATACTTCTGATCACTTCTTTGTGATAGATTATTAATTATAGACTTGAAGAACTGTATTAAAACAAAACAAAACAGAAATATCCAAGATCGCTTGAATTTGTGGGGAAAAATCTTAAAGAAAATACTGGTATTGGCATCAAGAGATGGGGGTGTTGGCTTTTAAAATCTATCTCATGAGCCCATGCTCCTGATTATGATGTCAATGTTGTAAATAAGTGAACTGTTTTTAATGTTTATTATTTTTGTAGAATAGGGTTCTCTATGAATAACAGAGAGAAGTTTTCTTATAAAAATGGGGTTGTGTGCAAGAGGTGGCCTCATACCATCATCTACCTCTAGGGCATGCAGAATATCAAGGAGAACTTAATTCTCCATTAGTGTTTTCATTTTTTAATCTATTCAATTCAATTCAATTTAGTTTTTAAAAATACTATATGGAAGACATTGGCCATATATTTCTTTCTTTCTCCCACACCTAAATAATTGAAACCTGAACAAAGAATTTTCAAATACAACTCCTCCTTGAGAAATCCACATCAAATCCTTTTCCCAGTTATTCTGAAATACTCAGATTTTTCCTGAGAAAGTAGAGCTAAATGATGCCAATAAAACAAGCTTACATGCATGTAAAAATATACACAAATTTATATACCCACAGCACACACACCCCTAAGGATTCACTATGAAACAGAATAATGAAGATTTCCTTTAAAAAGAAAAAAAAAAAGTCTAAGTGTTCTTTGTGTTTTCCTTTGTATTAGGTGTGTGTGTGTGTTGCAACTAAATACCTGGCAAGAAGCAATTTAATGGAAGAAGGGTTCATTTTGGCTTGCAGTTTTTGGGGATCATTACCTCACTGTGGCCAGTAGGTAATGGCAGCTGATGACAGAAGAGGGAAGCTTGTTAGAACATTTTACCAACACCCAGGAAGAAGAGAGAATGAATGGAAAGTGGGGGGCTAACTAGAAAGCTGCAAGGTCCACTCCCAGTGACCCACTTTCTTTGGAGAGAGTCCATCTAATAAGTGTTCCACATCCTTCTGAAATGGTGCCACCAGTTGGGGATCAAGTATTCAAAAACACAAGCTTGTGGATATATGTCAAAATAAAATCACAACACCATCAGACAGAGAACAAAGGCATCCAGAGAATGGCTCCATTGCCAGGAGGCTTCTATAGACATGGACCCATCTCACTGTAACCAGTCCCCTTTGGGACTTAATGAGTCTTACAGCTCAGGGTCCAGTACTACTACAGTTCAGAGCAGGGTGTCTAGATGAGTCTTACAGCTCAGGGTCCAGCACTACTACAGTTCAGAGCAGGGTGTCTAGAGTGCACACTTTAAAGAAAATCATTGAAAGATCTCTCCTGACTTCAGAGGCTCATCTGGGTAATACTGCACAGTGTCTTGAGTCTTGGGTCTGTCTTGCAGGAACAGGTTATAGTAACCTGGTTGGAAGGGCTTCTGTTAAAATTGTGAAAAGACACGCAGCCACTGTTTCTCATCATTTAGAGAAAGAATACTGAGTTGCATTGTGATCCCGCACACACCAGGGAAGGATTTGGAAGGTCATACTGAAGGGAATGAAAATTATTAAAAGACCCCCTAAGTCAGCAGTAGAGCCAGGCCAGCTGCCAGGTGGTTCCCGGAACTTAGCTGGCCACAAAGCAGATGACTATCATGGGCCCCCAGGGTTTCAGGAACTGGCTGACCACAAAGCCGATGGTGAAGTAAGATTAAATTCATTCCTGAGAAAAACAGGTGTAGGATGTTTCCTGCTGACTAACTAATGGGCTGGTACATTCTACCTACATTCCTCCTCACCCCCTTCAGTTATGGTAAACAATGGGCTGGTACACTCTACCTACATTCCCCCTCACCCCCTTCAGTTATGTTAAACAATGGGCTGCTACATTCTACCTACATTCCCCCTCACCCCCTTCAGTTATGGTAAACAATGAGCTGGGCTGGTACTTTCCACTTGTATTTCCCCTCCCCCCTTGGGTTGTGGTAAACAATGGGCTGGGCTGGTACTTTCCACTTGTATTTCCCCTCACCCCTTTGGGTTGTAGTTTAAATACTCTACTCTCCCCAAAATTGGGGTCGCTGCTCCTCTACCCCTGCGTGGGATACGAGTAGCGCCCTCAGTACACTGACACCCCCCCCCCCCCCGAAATAAACCTCTTGCGATTGCATCAAGATGGCCTCTTGCGAGTTTTGGGGCAGCTGTGATATCCTGAGTGTCGGGTGAAGAACTTCCCTATACAATTACCTACTTGCATGAGGGTAGCCAGGCTACCTGCTACAAGAGGCTGTGAGCAATGCTCTTTTGAATGAGAGCAGAAAAGATGCCACTGGCAAGTATTTGTGCAGGAAGACACACACTGGGCCCAAGTGTTGGTCTCAGACACATAAGTCAATCTCCAGACATCTAAAAGAGAAGTTTTTTGGGAGTCAAATGACAAACCTTGAGTTCGAGTGGGAAGTCATGTGGAGAAGGAAGGGTTGAATCATATGCAAAATGACTGGTCTTCTATCTCCCTGAATTTGGTGTAATTTGTTACATAAGAGGAGATAACAATGTGAGCAGCCAGAAGCAGAAGGCAGTGAGATGGAGCCATAAGGGGAGAACTGGCCCTTCCCTGCTGTGGGTTTCCAATACCTGAGCTGTGTGTGTGGAAGGAGAAAAGCATTTGTCTCTAAAGGTGAGACAAGTATTCTGATTTACATCCAATTAGACTTTGTAAAACCTGCAAACAGGATGAGAGCAAACCCTGAAAGTGACAAGAAACCTATGGTGATGGCCTGGGAGGCTTCTCTCAAAGTGGAGAAAGGAGACCTGGCATAGCTTCTTGGAGAGCAATCATTAATTTTCCTTTTTGTGTCCTACTGTGTCTGTTCTGCTCAATAAACACTTACCTATTTATTTCATATAATCAATCTATCTGTTTCAAGTAAAGGAAAAGGAAACAAAGGGATTTTTTTTTCTTTTGGATTCTTTCTAATGTGAAGCCGAGACAATATTTTCTGGGTTTATAGAGGTGATGTTGGGACTGCAATGGCTCAGTTATGTGCTCTTGCTGCTCTTGAAGAGGGACTCGGTTTGATTCTGAGCCCCCATGGGATGACTCAAAACCATCTGTAATCTCAATTCTAGTGGTTCTGGCTCTCTCTTCTGGCCTCCACATACCCTTGGTGCATATGCAAGCTAGCAGTCACAGACATAAAATAAAAACAGTTAATGACTAGTGCCCTGATGGAGTAAATATGAGGAAAGCATTCTGACTGCTTTCTTTCAAAGTTGTGGCCAAGGCTGTTTCTTCATTCAAGCATCACAGAGCCACTCCACTGTCAGACTCTGGAGATGGGTTGGTTTGCAGAGGCGGAGTTTCTATTGTATTTCCTACTTGTATATTGCATTAACACGAGAACGCATGATGTCATATTTTACTTCCATGTTGTATATTATGAGAAACAGATATGATAACTAATATATAATTAATTTAACAGCTTAATCGTATTAGTACTGCATTTTATATTTGATAAGCCCCCTTTTTCCTTGCAGGAAGAAGTTTATTTTGTTCTTCACAAGACCATAGGATGGGGAGTATAGACTTAGCTGAAAGAAGCAGAAATTGAAGATTTGGATGAGTGCAGTGACAGTGCATTTCAGGTAGCTGGGAAATATGGGGATTTGGATCACAACGCTAACCTTTCAGTCAGTCATACATTTTCTCTCTGAGGTCACGTGGTTAGGTTTATCTCAAGATAACACATCATATGATACACCAAATTGAGTATTTATAGCAAGAATAAACTGCAAGTTCTGATTGGCTTATGTAGTTCTGAAGCGTAAATTATCTCTATGAAACTGTAATTTGGAATTGAAGATCTCAAGGGAAGGTCAAGGTTATGAAAGACAATTCCTGTATTTCATGAATGAAAGAATTAAACACCCAAAGAGTACTTGTATTGTAGATATGGGTTGTGAGGATTTCTACTAAAGGGTGGAAGTCTGGTGTTGCTGAAAGGACCCTGAGCCTGGGCCTAGAACAATGGACTCCCCTGTTCAGTGGAACCCGCCCTCTTTTCTCTGATTTGGGGATACTAGATTCCTAAGATGTCACAGGGCCATACCCTCCTCTGACTTTCCCATGCTAATGAGGTCTGCTGATGGCTTGGCTTTCAGTCAATGATATTCTGTCTAGACTTCTAACCTCTCAGGAGTTTTCCCCAACCTCACTGCCCATGAATTAATTAGGCATTCCATTTTCTTCTGATTGGACAATATTCATGGAATCAAACACATTAACCTCCGATGGAACCCCTCTCCACTACCCAAAGTGACATAAGTTATATGATTCTGGAAGTAAACTCTTCTCCATGTCTCCAAGATGAGTCTGCTTGGTCTGGGGGAAAGCACTCTTCCTCCCATGAAGAATCTGCCCACCACTGTTTGCCTGGCTGGCCAGGCTCCAATTGGCCCCAGGCTCCTACCTGGCTGCCACTTAGCTAGGTCTCTGACTATTTGCAGCCAGGGCTCATCTCTGCTCATTGTTGTCACAGGAGGCCTAGGCAGGCTCTCTTTTTGATTAGGCCTCCCTGTGGCCATGGCCAGGTCTCCACCAGACCTCTACCACTTCTGAGCACTAGCTCACACCTTGCTGCCTCAGTTTGGTGGGCTAGACCTGTCCCTGGTACAAGCTCCTACAGAGAGGCCTGGCCTCTCTTGCTCCACCAGCCTGGCAGCTGGTGGAGCAACTCCAGCAGCAGATCTCTCATCTAGCCCACTACCCAAGTGGTTTCCCTTTTTCTGTCGGGGTACAGATCCCCAGTCTGTGTTTCTCCCCTTTTCTGCCTGGACTAGTATAGCATGAACCTTCCAGCAGGGAGTTGAGCCTTTCTGCCCTGATACTGGACCAGGCTGCAAATTCCACCACTGGAAACCCACAATGGGTTTACAAACTAAAGTGATGAAGGCACTCACCCCTGAAAACTAGTGAACACTGAGGAATTTCTAATAGAGTCGAAACCAGTGTGATGTCATAACAAGGAGGAATCCTGAGTTGAGTATACAGGGAAAAATCTACATGAGGCAGGAGGGGAAAAGGGTGAGGCACTCCAGTGGCGAGAACTGTGAAGGCATCTTCAGTGTTGCTAAATAACTTTCCTAACATTGCATATTTAGTGGTTCTTTAAGACATGGACACACAGGTTTTTCTAGATATTCCCCCCCCCACTTTTATCTCATTTCTCTTTAGCTCACTTGAAAGTGTTCAAATAATTTTTCCCTGAAAATTATTTGAAAGATGGTGACAATCATCTTTACGGTTATTAGGATAAATACTAGAGAATCTGCTCACTAACATCCTTGTGAAATCTTGAGCATGTGCAATATTGCTAGATGAAAGAGTACCCAACTCAAGGGATTCCTATCAAGTAGCCCAAAAGTTTGAGTAGAATAACAAACAGCCTATCATTTTCATCCCCCACCACAGTTTCACGTTGTACTCTTATAAACACAAGAACACCCCCTTTAGTGACTCTAGATGTTGAAAGTCTACTTTTTGCATAGAGGAACTAATGCTTATGTGGACGTTGATGCCCTGGGAGAACATTTATACACAGTCATATACCATGCAATGACATTCCAATCAGTGACAGAGTACATTTACTATGGAGGCTCCAGAGATTATATTGCCTATGGATGCCTGAGCTGTTTTAGCTTGTGTATGCTGTCCAGACAACGATTAAGTTGCCTAAATACACAATTAAACAACACACGGCTGTGTATTCAAGATCAACCCTCCCCTAGACAGTGTGTTAGAAAGGAATCAAGTCTGAGACTAATGTGTCAGTGACCTTCACAAGGTCATGAAGATCAGACTGTTCGTACATTGCTGTACTTATCACTCTTAAATTGAAAATGTCTTTCTTTTAGTGGCCATGTGGTTAATCCAACTGGATAAAAGTGATTGAGAACAGTTACAAAGTATAGACAAGGAATGAGAGCTGGAATACTTATATTGTTATGAAAGTGCTATATCATTTAAGGCATACAGAAAAATGACATTTCAAGTCAGTGGAAAAGCTGTTTTCAATAATTGTAATGGGATAACTAGCTAAATGTGTGCAAGTAGAAAATTTTTATAGGCTAAAGATAAAATTGAGAGGTGTGGCCACAGCTCACTTAGGACTTAACATTGCTTAAAGCATTGGAATGTAAAGTAGACTAAAATGGTCTAAGAAAATTATGTGTCCCATCTATGAAAAAACATAGATACCCAGGATGCTTGTAGGTTGGTTGGTTTGTTTGGCTGCCTACAGTTCTAGAAATAAAATACTTACAGAAGGTGTATCAACTTCGTCCTCCCCAAACTACCCTCAGAACTGTGTACTTGTATCTGATTTAACAGAAAATGTATCCTATCCAAGCATCATAGTGAAACAGCAAACACGGATGTTTAAATTTTTTAGCCTAACAAGTTAGATTTAATACTGAGAAAGAATGTCACATACCTATTTATGTATTGTTTATAAGACAGAAACTGGCTAAATCTTTCTGAAATGTCTTGTGTTCTCTTGGATAGAGTTGTCTATCTCTGGACATGGCTTAAATATTGATTAAATTATAATCTAATGCTAACGTAGAACTTTTATATGTGTCAGTATATCTGTAGATTCTTTTTAAATGATAACTTCCTGACAGTATTACAGATGATTATTTAAAGGTGGAAATGTAATCGAACTTTTAAATTATTATTTAACACTTATTTATTAATTAATAAATTCACTTATGACAAACACCAACAATTTTTTAACTATTAAACCTATAAATTCCTATAA